>OZ037745.1:2069503-2332003 GCA_964035475.1 Salix caprea | reverse complement strand
TTATTATTATTATTATTATTGTTATTATTATTATTGTTATTATTATTATTTTTGAAATAATTGTTGTTATTATTATTATTATTATTAATTATTTGAAATGAGGGACAAAATTGAAAACAATATAACCTGCTGCACTAAATAAATTAAGGGATCTAATAGAAAATCGAAAAATTAAAAGAAGAAGGACTGACATGCAAATTGCATATATATCAATTTGAATGCAAGGTACTTATATTAATTTTTTATATTGAAAAAATCCTAGGTCATGTTTTCTTTTCCCTATATATATTCTTAGGCGAAAGACTAAAAATATATATAAAAAAATTAACACCGTTACTGTCAAAACAATAGAAATTATTAAATTATGAAGAGCAAAAAAAAATTTTACAAAAGAGTTACGAACAAAAATAATTGTTATTATCATTATTATTATTGTTATTATTATTATTATTGGTATTATTATTGTTATTGTTATTATTGTTATTATTATTGTTGTTATTGTTATTATTATTATTATTGTTGTTATTATTATTATTGAAATAATTGTTGTTATTATTATTATTATTGTTGTTGTTGTTGTTGTTGTTATTATTGTTATTATTATTATTATTATTATTATTGTGTTAAGTACACTTATATATACATGGACAAAAGTAGACATTATTCAACAAATAAAAAAAATTAAATTTGTGAATGTGTTTTAATCGGTTATTTGTAATTGTGTGGCCGATCATCTACTATTATATAACTATATTAAATGTATCTCAGAATATTTATATTAATTTTTTATATTGAAAAAATCCTAGGTCATGTTTTCTTTCCTCTATATATATTCTTAGGCGAAAGATTAAAAATATATATAAAAAAATTAACACCATTACTGTCAAAACAATAGAAATTATTAAATTATGAAGAGCAAAAAAAATATTAACAAAAGAGTCACTAACAAAAATAATTGTTATTATTATTATTATTATTATTGTTATTATTATTATTGTTATTATTGTTATTATTATTATTTTTGAAATAATTGTTGTTATTATTATTATTATTATTAATTATTTGAAATGAGGGACAAAATTGAAAACAATATAACCTGCTGCACTAAATAAATTAAGGGATCTAATAGAAAATCGAAAAATTAAAAGAAGAAGGACTGACATGCAAATTGCATATATATCAATTTGAATTCAAGGACAAAATTGAACGAATTCGAAACTTGGATTACAGAAATCAAACAAAAGCCAAGGGACTGAAATGCATGCACAATAACTCGGGGGACTGATATTGATTCCGGCACTGAGGAGAGAGAAAAGAGGACATAAACGTTCAACCGACTATTTGAGCCTACACGTCCATATTTGAACCGCACGCGCCACTCCATGCGATTCAGGGAAGAGTCGCGAATCGTCTTGACCGGCGAAGGAAAATTTTTCACCGCCTTATGAAGCCGCAGGCGCCGCCTGAATCAACCGGGGTCACGAAACGCGCCGACGCGCCCGTACGGCCTGCTGACAGCGCTGACGCAAGGGCACAGTAACGTCGTGGTCAATTACTAAACCACCCCTGAGCCGAATTGATAGATTTTGTCGTTTCGGGGGCTACAAACGTCATTACACATTTTCAAAAATATTAAAAAAAAAGAGTTCCGGCGGACCGGACCGAACCGGACCAGTCCGTACGTGGTCAATTACGCCCGTGTCCCTCAGCGTAAAACGCTATTTTGTCTTATTACCGGGGACGAAATCGGTAAAACACTGTTCATAGGCGGAAAAAACAAAAAAAAAAGGATGGACAAACTCGCGCGACGCATGGAGGAAAAAGCTCGCATCCACAGTGTCTCTGAGTCTGTGTGAACAGTGTTCACTGTTGAAATTTCCGTTTTCTTTTAGCTATATGTTAATATATGTTTTGGCAAAGAAGATAGGCATGTCACCGCCAATTTTTGTTGGCCAAATCACAGTGCTCTAAACTTTAAGTAGTGATTTTGATATGAACTTTAACACAGAGGACGGATTTTGCATATACCAAAAATTAGTCAGGAAAAACACCATCTCACTTCAAATCTAAAACCCTGATCATTTCATTAAAAAAAAAACGTACTGCTATTCTCGGTTTCTCTCTCCACGCATCATCTGGATTGCAAAGATTCAATCTGTAGCTCGACCTGCCTCGGAAATCTCACCTGGTAAGCACTCTCTCTCTCGCCTCTCCAAGCCATTGTACAACTTGACTTTCTTGCTTCCTTCTCATGATTTGGATTTTCATAATCTGGCGCTGTATTTGAGCTCTAGGGTTTCACAAAAAAGGGAAGAGATTTTTTATGATCTTAGGGTTTCAATCAGCTGTGGGATTAATTTGGGTCTTTTTTTCTTTACTGGGTTCATAAAGATTATAGTGGGAATTATAACCTCATGAATGAAAATTATGAAAAGCAAAAAACTTGGATTTTTTTAGCATGGTTGCGTTTTGTAATTGAGAGAGCTAAGAAGATTTTCTTTTGATAACCAAATGATGCTGTTCTATTGCTTGCTTTTCTGTATTTGATTGGTTAACTAGTTGGATTTACACTTGGAGACTTGATCAGGTGTTACTAGAAGTCCTCGTAGTGTATTGGGAGGAGAATGGCTGATTTAGAAAACCTGCTGCTTGAGGCAGCGGGAAGGACTGGGAAATCAGGAAGAAACAGGAATTCAATACCACCATCCAGGAGGCGAAAACGTGAGGGTTCATATTCTGATGGTGGAAGTGATTCTAGAGATGATGATTCCGATGATGATCGAGGGTATGTGAATAGGAAGCCATCTGGGTCTCAGGTGCCTTTGAAGAAGAGGTTGGAGACTAATGAGAGGGATGATGAGGGTCAGGGTGAAGGTGATTATGATGGTGGTGGTTCAGATCGTGAGGGTGGAAGTAGTGATGAATCTGATATTGGTGATGATCTTTACAAAGATGAGGATGATAGGCAGAAGCTTGCTCAAATGAGTGAACTTGACAGGGAGTTGATATTGGCGGACCGAGCAGACAAGAAAGGGGATAAACATTTGACTGAGAAGATAAGATCAAAAAGGGATAATGATAAGCCAACCCGATCTAGAAAAGAGACTCCCCCTCTTCCATCGTCTCGTGGAGTGCGTTCATCAGCTAGGTCTGCTGACAGGGCAGCTGCTAAAGATGATGCATTGAATGAATTGAGAGCTAAACGTTTAAAGCAGCAGGATCCTGAAGCACATCGCAAGTTGAGGGATGTGTCTAGAGGATCCACTGGCAGCCGGGGTTTTTCACAAGTCAAAAAGAATAATTTCACTTCAGCAAGTCTGAGTAGTTCCAGTAGTGAGAGTGGAAGTAGATCTCACAGTGAGGATGAAGGGTCAACAGGTGATGGTGGAATGGCAGACAGTGATGAGGATGTGGAACCCGGGTCCCAGGGACCAACTTATGAAGATATAAAAGAAATTACCATTCGGAGAACCAAACTTGCGAAATGGTTTATGGAGCCTTGGTTTGAAGAATTGATTATTGGTTGTTTTGTAAGGGTTGGGATTGGTAGGTCAAAGTCTGGGTCTGTGTACAGGCTCTGCATGGTCCGGAATGTTGATGCTGCTGAACCTGACAAGCCATACAAACTGGAGAACAAATCCACTTATAAGTATTTGAATGTTACTTGGGGTGCTGACACCTCTGCTGCCAGGTGGCAGATGGCTATGGTTTCAGATTCTGGACCAACCGAGGAAGAGTATAAACAGTGGGTTAGAGAGGTGGAGCGTGGTGGTGGCAGGCTGCCAAGCAAACAGGATATCTCGGAAAAGAAGGAGGCCATAAGAAAGTCAAACACATATGTGTACTCGGCAGCCACTGTGAAGCAGATGTTGCAGGAGAAAAAATCTGCGTCATCAAGACCATTAAATGTCGCTGCTGAGAAGGACAGGTTGAGGAGGGAGTTGGAAATTGCACAGAGCAAGCATGACGAGGCAGAGGTGGAGAGGATTAATGCGAGAATTGAGGAACTGGAGGCTTCTCGGCATGCCAAGGTGAAAGATGCTAAGGCTATTAGGTTGGCAGAAATGAACAGAAAGAACAGAGTTGAGAATTTTAGAAATGCATCTGAATTGAAGCCAATAAATACAGGTCTAAAAGCCGGGGAAGCCGGGTACGATCCGTTTTCAAGGAGATGGACAAGGTCAAAGAATTATTACGTTTCAAAACCTGCTGAAGTAGATGATCCTGTTGCAACTAAAAATAGCGAGGCAAATGACAAGGTGGCGGTTGCAGCTAGTAATCAAGTTGTAGCAGGGGTGATGTCAGAGGCTGGTGTGGCTGCTACCGAAGCTGCCTTGGAAGCGGCAGCTGATGCTGGGAAGCTGGTTGATACCAGAGCTCCTGTGGATCAAGGCACTGAGTCAAATACAATGCACAGCTTTGAGCTTGAAATCTCGCTGACTGCACTGCAGAGGTTCAGCGGACCTCAGGATGCTCAGGCAGTGTTCATGGCTAGGAAACAGAGGATAGAAGCAACAGTTGGATGCCGAGTCCCGGAGAATGATGGGAGAAGACACGCACTGACCTTGACGGTTGGTGACTACAAGAGAAGAAGAGGGCTTCTCTGAAATGCAATGGTGCACCAAGCAGTATCTATTTATTAACCTCCTCAGGTTCACGTTTTTCAAAAAACCTGTCTTATGTGTTAGTAAGTAGCTTCTTGCAATTAGCTTAATCGTGAGACCATTCATTTGACAAACAAACATTTGCTCTCTTTTACTTCAGAGTCGTTAGTAGTAGTGATTGGCCTTGTGTTGTGTACTTTTTGATGGCTCTAATGCAAGATTTTCTGAATGTAAGTGCATGAGACATCAAGATTAATGAAATTCAAGATTTGGGTGATCTTTCCAGGTCTAACATTTCAGCATGGGTTCTGCATCCTTTGTAAAAATTATTGTGTATTTGCTCCATTGCCTTTTTCTTCCCTTTTGCTTTAATCTTTTTTATTTTATTTTTAATGTAAGAAAAATGAGATTATAGGGAGTCTGCAGGATTCCTCGCACTAATCCTTCATGGGTCCTTTGGATGCTTGTCCCAGTAGAATCATGGTCTTCCCCAGGCACAGGCTGCCCACTCGCCACCATTGCTACTCAGGGGTTTTCCTTGTGCTTAGGTATTCGCTTTGTAAAGTTTAAGTTCAAAAAAATAAACTACGAGCGAGGAAAATGTCAAACTACTGGTTACTGTAACTGACGGAGGGATGAATTCAAAATCATCTTGCCAGGTTGGGGGAACTATGAAAATTAATAATAAATTATTATACAACAGATTGTGTGGTAAATTGGATCATGAGTTTTTTTCTTTTCTTAAAAAAAATAGCATAACATGAATAAAACTATATCATTACCCGACGTTGAATTACGAGTGTCTACATTAAATTTCACATCTCAATAATCTTTTATTTTTTATTGAATGGTTTTTTTCTCTCTATATTACAGTTTTATTTTACTTTGTGTTTTAAAAATATTTTTGAAAAAAATATAAAAAAAATATTTTTTTATTTTTTATTTTAAATTAAATTTAATGGTGATTTTAAATTATTTTTATGTGCTGATGTCAAAAATAATTTTTAAAAAATAAAATAAAATATTATTTTAATATATTTATAAATAAATAACATTTTTAAAAGCAAACTTTAACCATATTAGAAACTACATATAGACACTACAGTCTACAGCTATGTGTCATCCAATCTAATAGATATTTCCATTATTTTTATATTATATATATATTTGTGGTTTTGTTTTTTAGAATTTATATGATTTTATGTGATTTTCGTTCTTATTTAAAACCAAATTAAGTCAATACTGATAGGACCGGGTTAATAATTTTTCCCCAAAGTTTGAAATGATATTGTTTTGGATTTATGTAAATAAATCAGATCATCAGGGCTTAATTAACTTTTGCCTGAAGTTTGGTTATCTCTAAAGTTTGCTCAAATGCCAAATTGCAAGACCAGGGGTGTGATTGCAAGACTATTTAAATACTAGCACGAAAAGACTTTGCCAGTTTGTCCACTGGCTGTTCTTTTCTGAGTTCAAAACCACACTGCTAGTAGCGGACGATGGCAATCTCTGTCAAAAGATTATCCCATCTCATTTCCCTAAAGAGACCAACCAAACACTTTGGTGTCTCAAATTACTCAGCATCCTCCACTTCTCAAATTGGTACGCCTGTAAACATTCTTAAACCAGAGACAGCTGATTCATCTCAAGTTAAACATTCTCTTGCATACAACCTGTTTGTTAAAATGTATGGAAAAGGACATTAACTAACTGACGCTTGCTTTTCTGTTCTTATGAAGAATATTCAAAATGGAACAATGGAGGTGGAACTTTCCACAAATCAGCTTGCATCGACCCAACAGTGTTAATTGAAATTGGCGCAGTAGTTCATTCAAAAGCTGTGCTCGGTCCTAATGTACATGTGGGATCAGGAACTGTTGTAGGACCTGAAGTTACTATTGGTCACTCTACAAAGATAGGGTATAATGCATTTTGTTTATGCAAAAAAGGGTTTTCGTGGAATTTTTATTATGCGATTAATATTGTTGGCTTTTTTTTTATATATATAGTAATTCTATTTTTTTTATCAGGTATAATGTTGGCCTCATTAATTGTAGGATAGGGGATTCATGTGTAGTTCACCATGGAGTATGCATTGGTCAGGATGGTAAGGCCTGGTTATTTTAAATTTAGAGTTCTAACATTACCTCTTTTTTTATTATTATCAATAACCATTCTTATAACTTTTAAGTTCTTAGTACCTTATCTTTATACGTATTGTTGCTAGTTATATATATCTAACTGATTTATGATTAATTACATGTGTTAGGAAGAGCAACGCATTTGACCACTTGAATATACGGTCTTTTCTCATACATAGACCTGTGATTTGTAGGTGGTTTCACTTAATCATATGTTTTTGACCTACAGGATTTGGGTTTTTTGTGGATGACAAAGGCAACATGATGAAGAAGCCTCAAGTTGGTGATATTTAATAGTTTTTGAGGACCATTTCATTTTTTGTCGTTTCTCTCTCTCACTCTCCCCTCCTCTCTGTATATGCACTAGAGCACACAAGCACACACCACCCCTGATCCCTGTGTATGGGCTCCCATTTTAGACATGCACCACTTATTTATACGTTCTTAATGGATATGAGCATTCTTTTCTTGTGTATTTCTTTTACATTTGAATTAAGGAGCATCATAATCAGTGACAGTGAAAAATCATAATATCACTCCTAGCAGCTCACACTCTGCGATTTACTCTTTTTTTTTTTTTGCTACAATTGATACTTATCACCCATTTACAGAAAATCCAAATGGGTGCCTCATATGTCTTGTTCACTTCTGGATCGGCAACTGAACTATCCTATTTTATTTTTCAGCTGCTGAATGCTGTCATAGGAAATCATGTGGAGATTGGGGCAAATACATGCATTGACAGAGGAAGGTGTGGTAGCTGTTGGGACTAGATTTTAACTCGTACTTATGTATGTTTAATAGTAAATGGGCTTGAATTCGGAACCTGTCCAAACTAGATGGCTAAGTACACCACCCCTTTGGTTATGTGCAGTTGGAGAGACACAGTTATTGGGGATCATTCAAAGTTAGATAATTTAGTCCAAGTGAGCTTTTTTATCTTCCATTTTGACCAGATGATATATCTCATTTAGTGGTATTTAATTGCTTTCTACCTGGCTTAGCAGATTGGTCATAATGTGGTTATTGGAAAGGGTTGCATGCTTTGTGGACAGGTTGGGATTGCAGGCTCAGTGACGTAAGTTGCTTCTAAAGAATATGTTTATGATGCTGTTTCTTTTGAAGCACTTCAAATTTCCTTTTTATGTGTTTTGAATTCAGTACGTAGATGATTGGGTAGGTTTAGAAGGCATCGGTTGTTTACATCTTTGTCTTGTTTGTTCTTGTTTAGCATGGGAGACTACGTCACTTTAGGAGGAAGGGTTGCAATTCGCGATCATGTATCCATTGCATCGAAGGTATTAAATCATGTATTTGGTCCTGAGCTACCGTGAGTTGATTCTTTCATTGGTTGATTGACACATCGACACTAGTAGTCCATGAAAAGTGAATCATGCAAAGAATTGATACTTTCTTTGTAGTTTTAAGGATAAAATACAAATTTCTTATGAGTTTCAAGCATCCAATTTGCATTCAACTCTCTTCATCTAGGGCCTCTGAAATATTTTTGTAGACAGATCTTTTGCCTGCAAACTTGTGTCTGTCTGTCACATGGTACTATCACAGTCTCCATTAGAGTATGCATAGATCATTAGATTGAATTGCATATGATGAACTACTGTAGCTGATATAAATTATGGTGTTTATTATGGGATATCTGATTTGCTTGAGTTGCAGGTCCGGCTTGCTGCTAACAGCTGTGTGACCAAAGACATTACAGAGCCTGGGGATTATGGTGGCTTCCCTGCAGTAAGATTTATTCTTTTCTTTCTTTCTTTTATCTCATCCTTATGTGTGGCCAAATTTCTTGGTGTCAATTCATTCTTAATGACATCACAAATTCAAATTAATATGGAAATTATTTTCCCTGTCTGATCTGTAGGTTCCAATTCATGAATGGCGAAGACAAGTTGCTTGTCGTTACCGGATTTCAAAGAAGGCTATTCTATAGAGCTGCTTGAAATTGAAATTATATATACAGCTAAAAATTGGTAGGACTCTTCCCCCAAATGATTGTATTCTGAGAATAACGGTTTGTGAAAGGTGATTTGAGGACTCTTACAAGACTTCCAGTGTCTTGAGATTGGTTGAAGTTGTTTTTTAAAATATTTTTTATTTAAAAATACATTAAAATTATATTATTTTATTTTTTAAAAATATTTTTAACATCATCATATGAAAATGATTTAAAAATATCAAAAAAATAATTTAAATTAAAAAATAAAAATATTTTTTTTTCAAAACACAGTGTTAAACACCAAAGCAATAAAGAAAGAAAAAGAGGGTAAATAGAGAAACGAGAGGGGAGAGAACTTTGGCACCAAGCTACCGATCCCGATTTGGCTGGGGTAAGCTATATGGATCCTTTTACGTCATTCCTGCAATCGTATACCAAATTTATAAATAGATATTTTGATTTTGTATTTTAAAAATATATTTTCTTAAAAATAATAATTAATTTTTAGATTTTTTTATACATTTATATCAAAAATGGATTTTAAAAAATTAAAAATATTATTTTAAAATAAAATAAAAAAAACACTGTCGAAATATGAAACAAAAAAAAGAAAACCATCCAAAAAGAATATTGACCCATGTTAACTTCTTCAACATATGATATGGGTCATCCAATTAGAAATTCAAAGCATGAAAAAATCATGAAACTCAATCCATAAAAATAAAATGTTACCAAATAGAAAACAAAAATACTCAAAAGGATTTTAAAAAATACAAATTAAAAGAATGAGGGCTAGTAAAAACAAAAAGTTATGGATTAAAATTGATTTTTTTCCCCTTAAAACTAAAGGGAACTAGTATCTATAATTTATAAGTATTGGATTTACAGTGAGTATTTTTCCCAAAAAAATTAAAATCACCCATTTTCTGCATGTTTTAATAGAGTTGGCAAGGGAAAAAAAATAGTGAAAATACCACGTGGCAGGAATAGGATCGTTGATTCTCAGTGAGAGTATAGTGAACGATGAGGCCACGGTTCCTACCATAGCTGTCATATTCGATCTGGAACTGACCTATTAAACGATTCCATCACAAAATTATTGTATTAGTCCGAGTCAACTGTTTTTTATTATTATTAAAATAGATTATTATTTTTTATTTGGAGCTAGGTGTAGATTCTTTATGGTCAAACCAATTAAATATTAAATTTATCCATCTGACTTTTTTTCAAGAGAACTGAGAAATCACTTAAAAGAACTATACTACAAATAACAAGTTTATTTTTTAAAAAATAATTTAATTTTAATTTTTTTTTGCTTCCAAATAAGTTTTTGTCCGTGTTTTCCAAGCCATTTTTATAAGTAAATGTCAAATATAATTTTTTTGTATAAATATTTTAATATCACCGCTTTAACTATACCACCAAAAGAAGAATACATGAAAAAGAAAAGCCTTTTTCGCTCTCTAACTAAAAGGAATATATCAGTGTACTGCTGTTGATATCTTGGCTTGACTAGTTGAGTTTAGGCATGGCACCTAAGCTCAGGATTGGAATCTGCCCTGGATAAACAATTTTGAGAAATTTACAAAATACAGATTAAGAAATTCAGGCAACGTGGGACATTATTTGTATGATGTGGTGATTACAAGATCATTCTATATATATATATATATATATATATATATATATATATATATATATATGCTTGACTAGTTGAGTTTAGGCATGGCACCTAAGCTCAGGATTGGAATCTGCCCTGGATAAACAATTTTGAGAAATTTACAAAATACAGATTAAGAAATTCAGGCAACGTGGGACATTATTTGTATGATTTGGTGATTACAAGATCATTCTATATATATATATATCTTGTGACAGATGGTTCATTAACTTGCATGGTCTGGTTATAAAAATAAAAAATAGTCCACCTTCTGCCCATTGCATTTGGTTTTTAAAGAGATGACCAGGTGACATTAATCTTGGAACTAATTAGAGTTCAAGAAGGATCCAGATCTAGTCAAAATATTATTCTGAAAAATAGGGTTTTTTTTAAAAAAAAATTTATGTGGGTATCCCGGGCATATTGTTTTACACCTCGACAAATCTCATGTGCCCTGAAATTAACTATCATGTAGGTTTTAAGTAATCATTATATTAATAATTACATGGTTTGAACCTGAGACTGCAAGAGAACAGATCTTCTAGTCTTAGTCTTAAGTTATTACCACTATATCATTTGAATGATATATAATAAAAAAAAACATAAAACAATTAGGAAGCTTAAAAATAAATGAAACTCGTAGATAAATTAGAGAAATAACAAAACTAACTTGGACAATATTCTTTGGATTTAATTTGTAGGTTTTCTGTGCTTTAATTGGTCACAGCTAAATCTTGATTATCCTATAAGCAAGATCTATGATTTAAATTTTTATTTCATTTTTATATCGTTTTGGTGGGTTCATATTAAAAATAAATTTTAAAAACTAAAAATATTATTTTAATATATTTTTAAATATAAATTACTGTAAAAACAATTATTATAATATCAAAAGTGTATTGTAATCGCTACACGATAGTGTAACAGCATGTGCTCAACTTGATCAAACTATCAACATTGAATGTCGGTCGATTTGTGACTCGTTTAGGTTAATTAGATATAGTTGTTTAAATATATGATATGAATTAAAATATGAAACTACAATTATTAAATATAAATTACTTTAATTATTGTTGTTGTTGTTTTTTAGACAATCAAGCAATAATAGAATGATTCCAAGACAAAGTTGCAAATTCTATTAGTTTATGTACATATATTATTTTTATAAATACATCACAAAAACATTTATAGAAGGGGATGGCGTGGGTTTTAGTTTAATGTCAAATCAATAGAAATATTTTGGGCAAATTTTTAAGAAGTCAGGATGGTCTCAATTTACTCAAAAAACAATTATATCAAGTGGGTCCTTCTGAGTTTCATGAATTCTTGATGAATTCATTTGAAGGATGTTATTTTGTAGGTAAATGAATATTTTTTTTATTCAAAATTTTTAATAGAAAATGAGTAAAACAAAATCCAAATTGTGTAGGGATAAAATTGACATAAAAAAATATTTGAGAATAAAATTAAAACTAACCGAATAGCTAGGGGTATTTTTAAAATTTTGTTCAACTATTTTAGTCAATTTAAATCCTAGAAGTATCCGATGACAAATCTTTCTTTCGTATTGCATATCTTGATATTTTAATTTATAAGTTTTTTCTTCCTTTTTTTAAGGTCAAAAGTGTTTCTACAAGAATACAGATAATCTGAACTAGTCTTAATTGACTAGTCAATGTTCAGGACTATTTAACTAGTCTAGTTTTTAATTTTGAGTTTAAATTTGTTAATTTTCAAATACTTTCCAAGTGGTATTTATTATTTAATATACATATATACACTTCATATATATATATATATATATAATTATTCAATAAATAATAAATATCAATAAATTCTATCCGGAGTGCTCATTCTCTTCCCAAGTTAGAAATGATTAGGTTAATGATTAAGCAAATCTAAATCACACAAATATACATATACATATACACACTAAAATAATTAAAATAAAATCAGTAATCGAGTCTTTTGATGATAGCCGCCAACTCATTACAGAAACAATTAATTAGACATAAAATAAAGGAAGTTATTTTTTTCTTTTTGTGTATCGATCGTCAAGGAAGTGCAATTTGGGGAGTTCTTCATGGAAAGTTATACCATACAAGATACACGTATATAAATTCAAAGCAAAGCATATTATATGTTTTAAAAGCTTAAAATTAAAATTCTAATACAAATCCGCTTATAATAATTCAATTAATTCTTCGAATATTATTGCAAAAATAAAAAAAACAAATATTTCCTTATATATAGAAACAAATATTCTAGTTACATCAAATATACTTGTTATAATCTCAGAAAACAAAACAAATCAGAAAAAAAATGCTTCTATAAAGAACAGGTCAATGCCAATGAAAATAATCTAAGATCTGACTTTGGTTAATGGTCGAAGATAGAAGGGATATATAAAAAAAGATAGAGATACATTTTCTTTTAAAAAGAAAATAAATATACATGTAACTATGTTTGTTACAAGTTAAAGTCTTTAAAATTTAAAACATATAACTATGAGGGAGACAATTAAAATAATATTTTTTTATTTATTAAAGTATACTTTGCCGATGTCTTTTGAATATAAAAATAATAATTAAAAAGGCATGGTGACACTAATTATGAAAATAAAAATAACAAATTAATTAAAAAGAATATTTGTTTTATAAAAAAAACTACCCAGTCAAAAACGTGTATTGTTAAATAAAAAATGAAGACATGCCTTTTTTATTCCCACCATCCCCATTACTTCTTTTTTTTATATGCAAACAATGTGAAGTATAAAAATATTTCATTTTTAATTATCCAAGTCTTCGCTTGCCAAAAAATTATTATAATCTTTTATATATGTGTTTGTACCCCCTATAATATTGAATAATAAAATATATTAGAAAAAAGTATTCTTAGTAAAAAAAAAAAAAGAAATAATAATATTGAATAGAAAAAAACATAAGATTAAATAATTTTTTTATATAAATAAATTTTTTTCTTTGAAATAACTTTAAATTAATATTTATATATATTATGTTGGTGTATTGATATTAAAAATAAAATTTTTATTATTTTTAAATAAAAAAATAATTTCTACTACCGTCTCAACCATATAAAAACCTTAAATGGAACAATGGCTCTGTTCCAAAATGTGAGCCAGCTTTCAAGTTCATGTTCTTTCAAGTTCATGTTGAGCCAAACCAGAGCCAAGCTTCCATTTCTCTCCTTATATCCATTCCTATCTCTTCACTTTACAGTGAAGTGAACAGGAGACTCCCACTTCGACTATCTTTTTGGTTCCCAATGCCGAAGCGCACAACACAAAAATATTTCTTTTTTTGATATTTTGCCGCCTCCATTAAAATCCTCTGCTCTCACTTACCTCCATTATTCCATCTCTCTTTCTCTGCAACTCTCGGGCTCTTATTGACTCATAAATGAACCAAAAACCAACACCCAAAGCCACATTTTAGCTACCAATAAACACCATGTACAGCCAGATCACCAAGCTTGAAAAGAAATGTCTTGTCTGTGCTGAACAGTTGCGAGAAATGAAAAGATCAATCTTTGCCTTTCTCTTTTGCTTACCAACTTCATTCCTTGCTGTTATATTCTTTCTCCTCCTTCTCTACAATGGTTTCGTTGTTTTCAACGTTCACCTTCCCTTTCCCTCCAAACCCCAGCCAGAACCCGCCAATTTCTCTCAGGCCAACCTTGCCGGAAATTCACTCAAAAAGCTCCCATCTTCAGAGATGTATGCTGTTAAAGAAGATACCCCAGAAGTTATTTTAAAGACCCTTTCGCCTCTTTTGCAAAATCCATCCATTTCAACGACACCGATTAATCATCATGTGGTTCCGAAGCCAAAGAAGGCTCGTGAATACAAAGCTGTGAAGCGAATGCTGAGGTCTGGAGACAATTCAAAGCAGTTTTCGACAAGAATAAAAGACTTCCTAGGGAATCATGGTTGTAAGGTCAGGTTCTTTATGACATGGATTTCTTCTTTGAAGCCATTTGGCGATAGAGAGTTGTTTGCTATTGAGAGTTTGTTCAAGTCTCATCCATATGCCTGTTTGGTTATTGTTTCCAATTCCATGGATGCTGAAAGTGGGAGTCTTGTTTTAAAGCCATTTCTTGACCAAGGGTTTAAATTGATTGCAATTAAGCCTGATTTTGATTATATATTCAAGGACACTCATGCTGAGAAATGGTTTAAAGGGTTAAAGAAAGGGATTGTCAGCCCTGGTGAAGTTTCTTTGGGTCAAAATATGTCTAATTTGCTCAGGCTTGCTTTGTTGTACAAGTTTGGTGGGATTTATATGGACACCGACGTGATAGTGTTGAAGACACTTACCACATTGAGAAATGCTATAGGGGCACAAAGCATTGATCTTGAAAATGGGAATTGGAGCAGATTGAATAATGCTGTGTTAGTTTTTGATAAGAAGCACCCATTACTCTTCAAATTCATTGAAGAATTTGCACTCACATTCGATGGAAACAAGTGGGGTCATAACGGTCCTTATCTGGTTTCAAGAGTTGTTTCAAGGGTCAACACAATGCCTGGGTTTAACTTCACTGTATTGCCTCCATCTGCATTTTATCCTGTGAATTGGAGTAGAATTAAGAGTATCTTTAAGGGGCCAAGAGGTAAGGTCCATTCAACATGGCTGCATAGAAAACTCGAGCAGATTAAAAGTGAAAGTTTTGCAGTTCACTTGTGGAACAGGCAGAGCAGAAAGATTAAGGCTGAAAGTGGAAGCATTATCAATCACATAATGCTGGATTGCTGTGTTTTCTGCAATTCCTCGAGCTCAAGTTTGTAGACTGCCATAGGAAAATTGATGATTGCTCTGCGATCTGTGGTTGTGGACTGACTCCGTCCCTTACACCATTACAATGTTGAAGAAGATTAAGGAAAGAAAGGAACGGAAAATCGTTTTCTTTCATATACCCCACCCATTGTTTTTCTTTCTTATTATTTGCTTCATGTATATCTTCTTGCATTTATATAATAAGGAGCAGAAATGGCTAGTTGGTGTTATTGTCTTCTCTTATGAATAGTTTACTGGTTAATCATGGACCAATACAATTATTCAACCATATCTTAAAAAGTTAATTATTCTTTGAGAGTTAATGACCCTTTGATTCTCTTGTAATTCATCTCATATTCCTGGACACCATAAAGAAAAACAACACAGTTAGAGCACCAAATGTCCACGCAATCCTCTCTAACTATGAAGCAAGGTCAGTTCATTTAGCCCCCAAGAGAGAGGGCGTGGCGTGATGACAAATGACTTATTATCTGTATAGTAGATCTCGAGTTCAAGTCAGGGCGTACAATCCTTGTAAGATCCCGGGACAAATATGCAATCATGCTGAAGATCATGCCTATTAAAATAAGCTGCGAGAGTGATTTCCCAGCTTCCATTTTTTTTTTTTTTTGTTTGATTTCTTGTCACCATATGCTCTAATCTAGGCTGTAAAACTAGACATCTACAACATTATTTTCCTTCATTCGTCGATGGATAGAGCAATCCCACCCACTCCCTAATGTTTAATTCCCTATGTTTCACCAGAATATAATTAGTTTTCCTTTTTTTACAACTATGGGGTCCATGCATGATTGGCAATCAAGTTCATGTAGATTTGATGGGTTCTGCACATGAAACTTCGGTGATCTATCTGTCAAACTGGAGCTGGTTAGGTGATACACAAGCTGCTTGCTGCTGTTACAGTGTGGAGCAGGATCTTCCTTGTAGGGTTGTGATTACTTGGTGGAGAGCTAAGCTTTTGACTAAATATTTTTAATGGCAATTAAGGATTGGAATTCTCCTGTCGAAATTACTGATGCGGTGTGTTGAAGATGATGATTGTTTTTTCTTTGTATTAAAATATAGTCACTAGGTGCAATAGATTCAATAGACCATGTGAGTGTTGCATGGAACCCGTCCCTGCTCTGCTGTACCCCAAATATTTTGTATTATTTTCTGTTTTCACCCTTTTAAGATTAAGATTAAGAATTATTAATTAAGAAAAAAACACTAAGTTAGCATTTGGAAAGGACTAAATTTCTATTTGTTAATCTTTTTGTAAGTTTGATAGATCTTTTTCTTCGTAATGGAGTCTCTAATTGATTGATTCAAACCTAATTATTCTAAAACTCAAAATTTAATATTATTTTTATTCTTGTATCTCTTATACATGAGGGTGTATTTTATGATATAGTTTTATGCCCTCAAATATTAAAGTCAACAACTAAATCTTAACACTTAAAATAAATAAAATGGTTGGTAATTGTTTTTTAATATTTTAGTCAAGCCCTAAAGGATAATCATAAATTAGTTACAACATTTATTTTTTTGTATCTGTAAAACATGAGAGAAAATACGATTCTTTTAATGAAAATATGCTCGGAAATATTTTAGGATTTTTCTTTAGGCAAGAAAACAAAAAAAATCTCACTATATTTTTTATATAGATTTTTTATTTTTATTTTTTGCTTCTTTTTTTTTTGGAAATTTCAGAGAAAATCATATATTTTGTATTGGATTCGTATCTTATAGTGTAAATCTGCGACACAATATTGAAAAAAAATGATGAAAAAACAAACAATAAAATCACAAATATTTTGGAATAACCCTTGAAAAAATAGTAAAATTTGTTTTTGATTTCTTTAAAGAAAATTAGGTATTTTTAATATTGGATTCATATCTTACAGTGTAAATCTACAGCTTGATATTATACAAATTGTTGAAAAAAATGAAAGAAAATCATAAATATTTTGAATACACATTTGGTTTTTTTAAATACTATTTTATATTTATTATTATTATTATTAATAATAATAATATTATATGGGTTAGGACCAAACCAGCCGAATGGGTTGGACCCAACCAAGCCAGGTTGCCTACAATAGGGAAGGCTTATTGGGCCAAAAAGGTCACCAAAAGAGTTCTTGGTTGTATTGGGTAGCCCGGGGTGAGATCGGTGGCAGAGATGGCAGTTGAAGAACGATAAATGAGTGGCAGGAAATTGAAAGGAAAAAAAAAGGAAAACAGAAACTGAGGGAAGGGGCGAGATTTGGTTTTGCTAACTTTGGACTTTCATTTCTTAATGATTAAGCATGGAATTCATCCTTATTTATAACCGGCGGAAAAGAGTAATTTTGTCATCAAATTACAGCCCTTGATTTAATTTGGAAGGATCTCAAATGTTGGCTGAAAGTTGATATTGTATATTATTAGATTTTGACAACTCATGATTGCCCGAGTTGGTCATTTTAGAACGTCATCGTCACATGTGTGTGCTCATCAACCTAAACGGACCATACCATGATATCATTAAATTTCAAGGGATCATTTTTGTATAAGTTTTGTCAAATTTAATGAAGGATTGATGCATTAAATGTATATGCAAAGTACCCTCCTAAGTTGTTTTTTCAGGTTGATGAGGAAGAAGATAATGAATAGTAAGTTTGTATCTTTTTTTCATTGTTTTAGTGATTTGGATAAAGTTCAATCTGGTCCTCGGTATTTAAATTTATTTCAATTGCACCCCTAAACGACCTTAATCTTGAATGTCTTTGATTTTACCCTAATTGCCCCTAAAACTTTGATTTTCTTGTGATTTTACCTCTTATATGAACCAATTGACTTTGTACAAATTAGATTTGGTCTCTACAAATTATAATCTTCTCAATTAAGCTTAAATTGGGCTATCAAGCTTAATGTTTCACCAATTAAATCTATAATAAAATTAATTCAATCCATTTAAAATATAATTAAATCATTGCACCTAATTAAGTATTTTAATTAGAATAAAGTCTCAGGTAAGCATGAGAAAAATATATGATGATCACGATTGAATTCATGCCCGTTAGAATAAGTTGCGAAGATCATTATTAAATTGTGTTAGCTAACACCTAATAAGGCCTAGCTTTGCACGTGGAACCATGGCGACCCATCTTCTTTCGAAGAGGAACTGGTTAGTTGATACGTTAACAAGCTGCTTGCGCCGAGCATGTAAAATCCAGGCAACTGACTTGAGTTACAAGCTTTTAACCATTTTCTAACTAGAACTATGTCTCATGTCTGAATCAGAGTGCTATTAAACCCGGTTTAGTATCGCATGTGTAAGAAAAACAACACTTTCACTGCAGAAAGTTTCTACTCTTCTGGTTCCATGGTTGTGTAGCTATTATCCACGGTAAAACAGTGTATTGAAAAAGAATATTGAGATCAGCTTTATTGAACTCACATGGTGTGCAAATAATGGTTTTAGCCTAAACTAATTTTTAGTATTACAAGCCTTTTTATGAAGTTTGTGGGTGAAACAAGCATGGTACCCATTCATTCTTTCTGCACCAGTCTCTGCACTTCTACATCTCCCAATTCCACTTCACCACTTTGCAACTCTCCTCCATTTTGAAACATCATTTCAATTTGCTCCAATGACTTGCCTTTTGTTTCCGGGACACATGTATGGACAAAAGCAACGGAAAGAGCTGAAATAACTGAGAATACAAAGAAGGTTCCTCCAACTGTGATTGCAGCAGACACTGAGAGGAAGGACATGGAAACAGCACCACTACTGACCCGACTGCCCACCGCCCCGAGAGCCGATGCTTGAGCTCGAAGCCTTTGAGGGAAAATTTCGGATGACAAAACCCAACACACAGGGCCAATACCTATAGAGAAGAATGCTACATTCGCACAGACTGATAAAAGTGCCAATTCAATCCCAAATTTTTCATCACTCATGAAAGATAGTGTAAGGCTCAGAGAAAGCAAGCTGACAGTCATTCCAATGGTGCTTATGTAAAGCAAAGGTTTTCTACCCACATTGTCGATGAGAAATATGGCTATTAAGATAAATATAGTTTTGGTAAACCCGACAGCAACAGTTGCAGCAAGTAGGTGAGTCTCGCTCTTGATCCCAGCATCCTTAAAAATCGTGGGACTATAGTAGACTGTTGCATCAATACCTGTAATTTGTTGGAAACACTGTATTCCACAACCAGTAATCAGCATCTTTCGAACTGCAGGTGAAGGTTTTAATAATTCTTGCCACACTGCTTTTGCTTCATGCTTCTCAGAATTAGCAAGGTCAGCAGCCAGTTGTATCTCAGCCAATCGTTCCTCCGCTTCTTTTTCACTATCATTCGTTTTTGACAGCACAGTTCTTGCTTCTTCGATTCTGTTCTGCCCCACCAACCACCTCGGGGACTCCGGGATCACAAACAGAGCAACTCCCATAAAGATTGAGGGAAGAATTCCTATGCCAAGCATAACCCTCCAGTTTATATGTACTGGTAGTCCTGAAAAAGCATAGTTGGAAATGTATCCAAGAAGGATTCCTAGATTTATGAAAATTTCAGGAAAGGAGGTGAGGGATCCTCTAACAGCAGAGGGTGATATCTCTGCAATGTACACTGGCGCTATCATGACCCCAAAGCCTATCCCCACGCCAGCCAAGATTCTTCCTGACATCAGAACTGTAAACGAAGGAGCAAGAGTCATTATAGCAGCCCCTGACTGAAAAACAAGTGTTGCAAAGGCTATCGTCCACTTGCGACCGATGGCATCTGACATTTTTCCTCCAGCTAAACTACCCAAAAGCGAAACTATGCTTAAAATTCCAACAAGAACTTCTTCTTGTACCTCGGATATCTTAAGATCTTCTTTGATGAATAAAATTGCTCCACTCATAACACCCACATCTGCAGTCACAAGGATGGATTACAAATTAGTACTTTGGACTACAGTCAAACAGATTCTCTTCTATAACAAGTAACAACATGATTCATGCATGTCAGTTGTGAAGCTTGGCTCGAATTAATAAATAAATACAGAGATTAAAGTAACCTCACTTGTGCATAAAGTCACGGCCTAAAACCATCACCCTTCATTTGGAGTGTAATATTAGATGTTCCAGGCTTTCAGCAACGTAAGTTATTTTCAAATATCTTAAGCAATTAACCACAAATCAAGAAATTTTGCAAGATGGTATTTTGCCAATAGGATCCCTTGAGGCAGCCAAGGGTTATTTTAATCACATCGAGAATCTTAAACTATAACAATTTGCATCTAAAGGGATCATCATTGTGACCATAAACTAGGTAAGTAATCTGCACATAAGAATTAACAATCTCAATAATTTACTTACATCCCTCTCGTAAGATTTTTATTGCCCCCACAAATGTGCATTCCACCCTACAAATTTCTATCTTAAGCTTCTCACCAAACATTTTCCTATTAGTCCAGTAAAATTACATGTTCACTTACACAAATATCCTGTGTTTTACAGTGCTCGTATAGACAAACCTTAGAACCGCATTGAAATTACAACCAATGAAGTGCAGAATTTGATCTTGCATATGCTTTCAACTAATAAACAAATCAGAGAAAGATACAAAAGCTATGAAAACACAAATAAATTTTAGAAAAAAAATATAAAAAATGCTAAATTGGGTATCCAAAATTCAAGCATATCAAACAAAAGACCAAGAGATCAAATTAAAAAGAAAAGGATCAACATACTAACCATATCCCAAAAGTACAGAATTGAGAGAGGCAAAGATAGCACAGGCAAGAAGATAAATCTTCGTATCCCTTTTTTCAACATAAACACCCTCTTGATCTTGATGATTACTTGACAACACAGTATCTTCTTCTAACGCATCAGATTCCATCCTCTTGTACTTGTTCTTCCCCCCCACAAGTCCATTCCCATTTTCTTGCACCCCCATCTCTCTCTATATTCACCTACACGTTAGTAACATTCAAAATGGTGTTTAACAAAAAAAAAAAACTCGAAATGTTGTGTTTCTCTCTCTATATAGTTTGGACTTTCCCTCCTCTGTATTTTCTTTACTCGTTAGTCAATGAGGATGCCGTGAGGGAGGGAGAACGCGGTGCGGGGGCTATAAACACGACTGTTGTGTCTTTGTTGTCTCTGAGGTTTACGGTTTTTTAGATCTGGCAAGGAAGAACCATGCTTGCGAAAACTAAGATGGCAAGATGAGGGTGGGTCCTATGTTTGTCTTGGTCGTACATCACTTTACGTGAGATGTCAAGGGTTTAATGCCATTTGTCATCCCCATATTTTGATACTTACTCCATATTGAGCCTTGTACTGTTAAAATATCTGTTAGAATCCTTAAGTTCTAATTTGTCCTCCCTTTTCACTCCATTTGATCTAGGCATTGTTTTAATTCGAAATTGCTTTTGAAAGATGAAAAATAATTTAAGGAAAATATTTTTTCATTTTCCGTAAACTGGTTATTAATGACTTTTTTCCATATCAATTTCTTCCATTAAGATTGTTTTTTTGTCAGGACAATAATCTTGATAATCATTAACCAGAATTATAGTTTTATAAACTCATTACTGTATTTGTTTTTATAATTCAACTATGTTTTTTTTAAATATTTTATTATCTTCAAATTATTATTTTGAATTGTTTCAGTATATTGATGTAAAAAATAAATTAAAAAAAAATATTATTGTTACTTATTTTCAAGCGAAAATACACTTTAAAAATATCAGCTACTATGCAAGCTACTAAAATTTAAGGATTTGAATGTGCATTTTCATATAATAAGATTGAATGTGAAAAATTGTTATCAAATTGAGGGCCTTGTTTTGTCTCTTTTTTTTTCCTACATTGCAAGCAACGTCTAGGCAGTCCAATAATGACGGCTGGGTTGAACTTTATTGGTCTTTTATTGTCTGAAAGTCTACTTCTTGCGGTGAGCAGCCAGTGATATAAGGACACGTGGCCTCAATAGAGCGGTCCGGACTGGAGATTGACTGACCAGCAGAGAGTTTCCATTATTCACCGTGTCCCGCGTCGGTGGGAGATTATTCTCCGTGGAAGACTTTTACGGGGGGAGGGCATGCATCATTTTGCTTATGAAGTTGCGAATTATTATATGCAATTTTTTTTTATGTGAAAAAATTATTTAAAAAAATATATATTTTATGAATTTAGATGGATGATTAAAATTTTAGTTATTTTAAAAAGAAAAATATTAAAATAAATCAGTGTTTTATTGTTCTTATAATGTGAATGGACACAAAGTAATGATTTTTTACTTCCTAGATAAGAACCAATCCATTACATTTTTGTTTGGTGAGTTGAATTTGTTAAGGAACCATTTCACCTAAAAGCTAAAGCTTGTAAGTGAGACTCTATAATATGATTTATATTATTCTCTGACACATCCCATCAAGTAAAAGTTATTTGGGCTTGAAACTTGCACAGGCTCACATCACTTTGTGCTTGGTTTTTATCTAATAGAATGGACGTGGTGAGATTCGAACTCGTGATCGTTGGGTCAACAAGGCTCTGATACCATGTTAAAGAACCATCTCACCTAAAAGCTCAAGCTTGTAAGTGAGGTTCAATAATATGATTTATATTATTTTCTAACAGAATTTTCATGGGGTTTTATTTATCATTGCTATATTGATTAGGATTAAAACGATGTACTTACTTTTTTTAAAGCTAATATTTTTTCAATTTGACCAAACTTGGTCGACTTGTAACCACACTACACCTAGCGAGGTCAGCCACATATATTTTTTATATATAGAAACATCATTGTTTTGATTAAAAAAAGTAACCTATGAATTTTGATGCAATAACTCGAAGATCAAACTCCTTTTTCAATTAGATGCCAAATCAAATCCAAAACAATTATAGTTTTTATATTTGAAATAAAATACTAAGCTACAAAATTGAACTCAATTACAGCACGTGTAAAACTGAATTGAGGTGAAAGTCCTGATTATTTTATCTATAATTTAGAAATAATTTTTTTGTTACAAAAAGACATATATTTTTATAATATAAAATAGAATCCATTAATTATTTCATGATAAACTCTTCTAATGAAATCATGTAACTAACCTCTCTGATTCGCTTTTACTTATTTTTCTATGATTTGAAATTTAAATCAACGTGTTTAAGAGAAGCTCAAATATATGAATTAATTTAATATCGGGACTGAATTTAATTTCAAAGGTCATCTTCCCAGATTGTTGCAAGTGCTAATTATTAAAAGGTCAAGGCCCGGTCCAAAATCTCTTTGATCCAACCGGTCCAGGCGCGGTCCTATTTATACACCTTCGCCATCCTTGGCAATATCTCTTCACTCCCTAACTCTTTTCCGAACCTCCCCCCGCCATTTAGCGTAATCTACTCCTAGTAATCTTCTCGAATTCAAGCACCTCACCAAAAAATCATGACCGTAGAGACTCTGCCGTACCAAAACGGCGTCGTCTCCAACGGAGATCTAGCCTCCACAAATTCAAACTCTACAAAGAAATCCAAAGAGAGCGACCGACGTCGTCGCAGGCGCAAGCAGAAGAAGAACAAGTCTCAGGTTCCCGATGCTTACGGACACGACAGCGACACCGCCAATGATGATGGTGGTGATGCCAAGGAGAACGCCGATCCTCAACAGGTTCGTAGTTTAGTTCTAGGGTTTTTCTTTTATTTGAATAAATGAATAATTTGAGGTAGTTTAGTTGATTTTGTTGTCTGAATTGGTTGTTTTTCTGTATAAATTTGTGAAATTAGGTTTTGCATTCAATACTTGAGATGAGACGTTAGGGATTTGCATTTGGTATTTTAGTTGATTTGAAGCTAGGGTTTTATATCCTATGCTGGCATAATGTACCGATGATACTGTTCTCTTTGTATTAGCTTTTTGAGCATACATTTATTAGAGGGAAAACACTTGCTAGTAATTATTGGGATTTTATAGTACTGTTTTAGGTGGTCTCGGTAAATAAAAGAATGGTAAAACGTATGAGACTGATTTTGATGTTCTTTGAAAACATCAAATACCAATTTAATCAACCGGGAGAAAATTGGAGTTTATAATCTGTTCCCATGCTGCCTTTTCCTTACCCTGATTGCTTCTTGTACTAAGAAATGTAATCAAGTTGCCACTTCGAGGTTCACTTCATTGTTTGTTTCGCTTCATTGTATAATTAGATGGCCTTTCTTTGTATAAACATCATTGTTGTGATTGCTTGGTTAATTAAGAGAAGAATTAGATTTGAGCTTGTAGTAATTCTATGTGTCTTTATGTTGATTTAACTACAAAAAATGCAGGTTATGGTTTAAAGATTTAAACTCAGCAACTTTTTATATTGTCCAAACTTGCAGGTCCTTGAGCAGGTTGTCATTGAATATGTCCCAGAAAAGGCAGAGTTAGAAGATGGCATGGATGAGTTCAGGAGTATCTTTGAGAAGTTCAATTTCCTTCAAAGTGCTGGTTCTGAGGTAAAGGGATTAGTTTTGATTTTATTTTCTTTTTGTTTGGCAAATCAATGCATCACTGTTTCATGAATTTTCCCCTTGAAAAAGCAGTTTTTTGAATCCCATTTACTTTTATTTTAAATAGGAGAATGATAAAAAGGATGAATCAGTCCAAAATGCAGAAGCCAAGAAAAAAGCTGACTCAGATTCCGACTCAGAAGACCAGGAAAATGAACAAAAGGAGAAAGGCGTGTCAAACAAGAAGAAAAAGGTTTGCTTTCCTCAGTGCTTTATTATTGTTGATGGTATTTTGCATTAAAGCAATGAATAATGGATATTCCATTACTGAATGGTGTTTTGGTTTTCAGCTTCAACGACGGATGAAAATTGCCAATTTGAAACAGATATGCAACAGGCCAGATGTTGTAGAGGTACAATTGGTGTTTACTGATTCAGTGGTTTATTATTTTTCCCCGTGTTTGGTTAACATATAACATGTGGCATCATTATTGTTTGGTTATTCATCAAATTATTTGGTTTGCAGGTCTGGGATGCAACTTCTGCAGACCCGAAGCTTTTAGTGTTTTTGAAGTCGTACAGAAATACTGTTCCTGTGCCCAGACACTGGTGCCAGAAAAGGAAGTTTTTGCAGGTTAGTGAATCTTGTAAAAGGAACTCTATGGGCTAAAATATGCATGATAAATGGGCATAGTACATCATGTGAGGTTTAGGATTGGGGTGAGGAAAGATAACACTCGATGAGGTTTCTCTTATATGTATATATGTGGTTCTTGCAGGGGAGCGGCTGTGACAATCATGGAGCCTGGACTTGTATGTGTTTGGCAAAGGGGGGACCCTTAAGTGTTATCTCTTTTAACATATTATCTAGTGTGACTGGGGACCTAGATATTATATGAACTGTAATTTCTTGCAAGACCATGCAGCAGGACATTCCTGATTCTCAGTTTGGTCAAGCTTTCTTTCCTTCGAACCTCGATTTCAAAATTTCAACCCGGTTTAATTTTTATCAACCAACTGGTTGCTCCTCTAGGTCACCCAGGACTCATAACTCATAATAACCAAAGGGAGTGTGCCTGCTGCTTGATCTGAAACATAATATGATTGTTTGCATGTTACTTGTGTTGGGAAACTTTATTTTTCTTGTAGGATTTGTATGCTACACAATGTATTTTTTTAGCTATTGAGGTTATAATTCATCTAATTTGAATTTTCAGATGCCTTTCCATTGTGCTTTATTCTGGGGCTAGATATGTTTAATTAAATATATTTATTTATTAGCTTGAAATGATTTCAACTGGATTTCAAATTATGCTGATAGAACTTATTTTTCTCAAGCTGGTATCTCATCGAGTTTTTTATTTGTGTTGCAGGGTAAGCGGGGTATTGAGAAGCAACCTTTTCAGCTTCCTGATTTTATTGCTGCAACAGGAATTGAGAAAATTAGACAGGTAACTTCATTGCTATGAGCTCTTCACAATCATTATTCTGCAGTTATATTTCACACGCTCATACTTGTCATGACAGAGAATGTTTTCACCAGCTCTCTGATGTCCCCTTGATGCTTGTTCAAACGACCTGGTTTTTACATAATACCAGGATGGTCTTTTGATGCAACGAGTTCTTCACTCGATCATGCTTGTCATGATGAAGAATAATCATTGCTGCTTGCTTTTCTGCTCATTTACTTGTTTATTGTCAGAAAAAAATAAATCTTTCTTTGGATTTTTGATCACTTAATGCTTGTTCAAGTTACCTGGTTGTTCCATAATACCACTGTAGTGTTTTGATCTTTTTTTGCACTCAATGTAACAATTAAAAAGATTTTCAGCAGATCAATGGGATTTTCACTGTCTCTCTCTCTCTCTATTTTTTTCACCTTTATTTTTTTACTTGGTGTCCATTGGAGATTAAACAAGAATATTCAATTTTCTGAACTGTCGTATTATTGCTCATCATGCTGAATGGCATGAGTGCTGCCACCACAGGTAATTGTTGATTTGATTTTGATCTCTTGCTGCCTCTGAGATCTCCTGATTTCTCTGTGTTTTCCAAATAGATTACATGACAATATGACTTTCCAAATTAACTCATGCTATTGATTAATAGCTTAAATATATTCATTTAAAATAGAAGTTGAGCCACTTAATGCATCAGGACTAATGGAGTACTCTGCAATTACATGAATTTTGGAATTTTAATTTTTGCTGAGGGAATCTATTGAACCATCTTTGAATATTATTGCTATTGAATTTTCATTTCTTTCCTATTATATCTCATCACTGTGGATTTGAAGAGCCTTAGTTTCTTGTGGAGTCAAGAAGAATTCCTTGTGGACTTCAAGGATTTGGCCTGCTGGATTTTAGGCTCTTAATCCCACCTCTCATCCTACAGCAATTGTTAATCACCTTCACTTCCTGTGCAGGCTTACATTGAAAAGGAAGACAGTAAGAAGTTAAAACAAAAGCAACGTGAGCGTATGCAACCAAAGATGGGGAAAATGGATATAGACTATCAGGTTTATTGCATTTATATATTTCCTTTTCATTTTAGGAGCTTGCAATTTTTCCCAGTCCATCATTATTATTCTGTTTATATGCTTTTGTTTGTTAGGTTCTCCATGATGCATTTTTCAAGTATCAAACAAAGCCAAAGCTGACCACACATGGTGACCTATATCACGAGGGGAAAGAATTTGAGGTATGTGTTTTTTTTTTGTTACTAGGCTTCTTTGACACTCACATGTTTCTTATCTATGTTAAAAATTAGATCTCTATGTACTTGTTATTTTTTTGTTGATACTAGAGATGTTGTTTAGTTATACTACAGTAAGAGAATCTTCTACTTCAAGTAGATGAAGGAAATGTCATGAAGCTCTATAACCCCTTCATGCTTTTGATATTTCCGCAGTATGAAAGTTAGAGTCTAGATTATATGAATTTGGCTTTTGGAAGAACCTCTTGCATAAACTATAAAATTTGATAGTGTGGGGAGGGGGGATTCAATCTTTAATAACTCATTGCTCACGGGAGAGATGCAGCTATCCATGGGCCATATCGCAGTCAAAATTCTACCTTCT
The DNA here is from genome assembly GCA_964035475.1 of Salix caprea. NCBI lineage: Eukaryota > Viridiplantae > Streptophyta > Magnoliopsida > Malpighiales > Salicaceae > Salix > Salix caprea. Next base: position 2,304,288 of record OZ037745.1, on the reverse strand, counting down.
TGTTTTGATGCAGCAGTTATGCTTGTTATCTTAGAAGAAAAAGTGAGAAGACATGATAAAATTTCTTCATTTTGTGGGCTTAAAGTTGCCGCAAATAATGAAAATATTTGTGGTGGCTTCTATAATATATTTCATATGTGATTCCAAATTTTCTTCTGATGTTCAGGTAAAGCTTAGGGAGATGAAGCCAGGCAGTCTTTCTCAAGAGCTTAAAGAAGCTCTTGGAATGCCAGAGGGTGCTCCTCCTCCCTGGCTTATTAATATGCAGGTCAGATTGGCTGACATCTTGTACTTGTTGAAGTTCACTGCTTCTTTGTAGTTGTACTTATCACTCCTCACCCATGTTTTTAATTTTATATTGACGGTTATTTTTCTCCTAGAGATATGGCCCTCCTCCATCATATCCACATCTAAAAATTCCTGGACTTAATGCTCCTATTCCTCCTGGAGCTAGCTTTGGGTATCATGCTGGTGGCTGGGGCAAGCCTCCTGTTGATGAAGTAAGCTGTTTTCTTGTTAAAACACATAAATATTTTATACCATGCTCTTTTCAGTCACACCTTGATATTATTTCAATGTGTAACCTATTTAATTGTGTATTGTGAATAGTATGGACGCCCTTTATATGGAGATGTTTTTGGGGTTCAGATACAAGATCAGCCCAACTATGAGGTACTTTCTATAATTAGAGTGTCATTAGTAATTTAGATCATCATGCATTTCTTCTAGTGTATGATTTGTTACTATTTATAATATCTATTGAATCTCCATTTCAGGAGGAGCCAGTTGACAAGACCAAGCATTGGGGTGATTTGGAGGAGGAAGAAGAGGAAGAGGAGGAGGAGGAGGAGGAAGAAGAAGAGGAGGAGGAACAGCTTGGTGAAGAGGAGTTGGAGGATGGTGTTCAATCTGTTGATAGCCTTTCAAGGTACTGGAGATGTTTATTAGTGCATGCATCTTGCAATTATGTCTATTTCTGAACATTCCTTTATAAGCGCACAGTTTTCTTGAAGTCCTCCTATTCCTTTTCTTCATCATGTTGAAAGCTGCATGATTTTGTTAAGTGAATTGACTTTGTTTTCCATTATGCAGCACACCAACTGGAGTTGAGACTCCTGATGTTATTGACCTGCGTAAACAGCAGAGAAAGGAACCTGAGAGGCCACTTTATCAAGTAAGTCTCACCTCCTCATTGTATGTTTAGTGTTTTGCCTATTGTGTTCTGATATCATTACTTCTAATGTTTTGTTTTTGCCTATCTTCAAGGTCCTTGAAGAAAAACAAGAGAAGATTGCTGCTGGGACTTTACTTGGAACAACACACACGTATGCAACCAGCTACTAGGAAAACTCTTTTTTTTTTTTTTTTTTTTTGTCTCTTGCTCAACGTTCTCATTCTTCAATTTGATTTTGCTTTCAGATATGTGGTTAACACGGGCACCCAGGACAAGGGAGCAGCCAAAAGGGTAAATAATACACGGGGGACTGTGTTGTCCTTTTCTATTTGAAGCAAGTTCAATTGAGTGACGTGAAATGTTCAAATAAATAAAAAATCCTTTACAGAAACTTTTCTGATTATGCATTAGGCTGAGAAGTCTTATTTCTGTAACCTAATCAATTTTTGTTTGTCTTCTTTGCACAAAAGTAAGAATTAACATTGTCAAATATTATGCAGGTCGATCTGCTTAGAGGTCAGAAAACAGATAGAGTTGATGTCACTCTACTACCCGAAGAACTGGAAGTCATGGATAATGTTTTACCTTCGAAGTAAGTGGACCCCGCCTAAATGTTTGCCATCTAATTATGACTGGACTGCAAAATCGTTTTCTAACTTGGGTGAATTTGATAGATACGAGGAAGCAAGAGAGGAGGAGAAGCTACGTAGTCAGCGAGAGGATTTCAGTGACATGGTTGCAGAGGTGCGCCATTTAATTGTTTCAAATTAATGACATGATTTTGTTTTGGATAATAACCAAGATTTGGCATATTGAAGATGGTTGGCCAGGCCTCTCTCGTTCCAGGCATGCCTAAATAAAGGATCTGCCATGGATGAATTCTGACGTTGAAATCTTCTACTGTTTTTTCTTTTGGCAGAATGAGAAGAAGAGGAAGCGAAAGATGCAGGATAAGGATGGGAAATCGAAGAAAAAGGACTTCAAATTCTAAGGTTGATCATGTTTAAGGCTATAAAAAATGGAGGTCAAGAGTCTCTCTAGAGAATTACAGCATGTTGTTAATTCTTGAATGAAGAAGATGATTTCACGAATTCTGTGCTCAAGCATCACCATCACCATCACCATCACCATCACCATACATACATAGTATGGTTTTGAAAATGATAAAATATCAAGTGCCAGCAGTGGCTCTGGTTTTCCAGAGGCCATCAATTACAACGTTATCGTGTAGCTCGTATTTGTTTTGCCCCTATTCTGTGTCTAGATTCTGGAGGTGAGCGTTTAAATTAGAATTGTTCGATCTATGTCGTCAGTAAACAGGAATCTTTCTTTCTAAATGAAATCATCACGTTTCATGTGGAATTGAGTTTCTCAATGCAGAATCAGATGACATATTCAAAGGAATCTTGAAAGAAGAGAAGCGAATTGATATGGAAGAATTTGATCCTTGTCCTCACGCAAGAAAAAATGTTTCCGTACTGGAGTGATTGAGTCGGTGTTCACAACGTGGACCGTGTCGTCACCCTCCATGATAGCTTGTAGCTGTTAGCTACTTCCTTCCCTGCTAAGCAACGAGAGCGCTGGGCTTTTCATTCGTCAAATTATTAAGTAAAAATCATGGTACAGCTGCCCAAACAGCACAAAACCTCGATTTTTTCAAAAAAACCGAAGAAGTCTTAGGATGGTGATTCACGGGGCATGTCTCCATTTAATAGGTGTGCTAAATTGTCATAGCCGTCAGCTCGATCGTGGATACGAATTTCAATTTCAATTTCAATTTCACGGGAAGAAAGTCTCGCTGCATATCATTTCATCCCGGAAGGAAATCTACGTGGATGCAGCTGTTTTGGTTTCTTCCTCAGCAACCACTCGACCTGCGACACAAGCCCATGTAAGATAATGACATGTCATGAAATCCATGGTTCAGGGAAAGACTTAAGATATATTAATGTTAAACACTATGCTACATACAGGTAGCCTTGTTGGCTATACCTAACATTTGACACTCGATACAAGAGTTAGATAGCGATTGCAACTATTGTCAATTGAGCATGGGACCCTCCTACTTTGACACTAAGTTTTCTCTGTGATCAAATAATCTATTACTGGGTATTTAGTTTTTTGACACAAAAAAAATCTAATCTTTAGCTAGACGTGCATGCAACATGCTGCTCGCTCACTATGCACTGCAAATATTATTATAATATTATTTTTCAAGTATTTATTATTTAGAAATATATTAAAATAATATGTATATTAATAGATAAAAAATAATTTGAAAAAGTATGACGATTTCTTCTCCTTTAATCCTCCCCTCCCCCCTGGTATTACAAACACGGACCCACCACCACAGCAATTCATAGCCCACACATGGAAGGATATGCCTGGTTAATAATTTCACGAACAAGAATCATGCATCTCCGTAGCTAGTGTGATTCTATGTCAGAATATTTAGATGACAACAGGGTCCTCATGTGCTTACCCACTAAAAATGATCGTTTTTTTTTTGTTTTTTTTTTCTGTAAGTGGAACCCTTGATTTGAAGTATCGTTCTCAACAAGTTCGATGGATTTGAGCCCCCGTCTTTCTGATCTTCATCAACTTGCAAAGACTTGTTTAATGGTTGAGCTCAATTATTGGATTCTGCGCTTAAACTTGATCTAAACGTTCCAAATTAACGTTGCTGTGAATATTCCTTTAATTCAAGTTGACAATTAGCTAACTTCTGGATACGATGGTGACACATATATAGAAAGAAATTCCCCAGCATGACCTAACTTCTGGGCGTGTAAGTAACTGAGTATTGATGCTTACACAGCCCCCCCGAACTAAATTGCTACTTGTCGCTAGCTAGGTTTCTATCGCAGATAAATTAGAATATTCTAATATTCTTCATAAAGATGATGTATATTTCCACAGCAACTTCTGCTTTCTGATAAAACCTTCAGTACTCCTGCCAGATACCCCCACTTAGAATTAATCATTGGTGAGATAGAGTTCATTATCATCAACTGAATGTTAATCGATCGAGAAAGGAAAAAGCTTGGCAAAGCACTTTCATTTAGGAATTATGATAAGGGTCAGAGCTAGTTTTGGATTTCATGGATTCGCTATGGTTCTTCTACGGAAGCATCCACCGAAAACTTCATAATTGATCACTGCAGAAGTACACAGTTTAAGGAATGCATGAATGTATAGCGACAATTGCGTATCAAATTGGTTCATGTTTTCTTTCTATTCATTATGACAGCCTTGGTTGACTTGCCCATTCAAAGCTGTAGATGTAGTGCTCCATCTCATGCCTGTTTGGAAGTGCGGTTGCAGTAGCTTTTTAAAATGTTTTTTGTGCCGAAATACATCAAAATAATGTTTTTTTATTTTTTAAAAATCATTTTTGACATCAACACATCAAAATGATCTAAAAATATCAAAATATATTTATTTAAAATAATTTTTTTTCTTTCAAATTTCGGTAAAATACCGGTTAAAATACAGAGCCAAACGGGCTCCTCAGCTCGATCTTTAACCATGGATTTCTCATCTTACATCTTATGATCATCACGACCCATTTTGTACAAATCGTGGTATACAAATAGTTTTTTTTATTAATATACATAAATTATACCTTTTCTCATCCGTACTACCACACATAAGTACTTAACCAATGTATGCCATGTGGAATGAGCACTGAACATGCATGCACTGCCTGCCATGAATATATATGATGATAGGTCACAGCCCATGATGTAACATCAAGATTTTATAATTCCAGAAAATGAATCTGAGTGAATTGAACATTCAAACACACCAACCTTGAGAATCCAGGCTCCATCCTGGAGTGGTCCAGCCGTATAGGCCCCCCTCGATGCCGCAGCAACACGTCCAATTACAGCCTCTGGATCATCATATTAAATCTGTTAATGACAATGATCCACCAAACATTTGCACGCGATAGTGATATATATATATATATACTACTAAATATAAATTTTCTAAACTTTTTTTTTAACAATAATTGCAGAAATTATCCTAAAATAACGTAACGTGATGATAAAAAATTTAAAATTTACATAGCAGATCTCAAGTTTGAGTCAGGACGTACATCTCTCGTAAGAATATGGGATAACCAGATTTTACTTGCTTACATGGAAGCACAAAGTACACTTGGTTTTCTCGAATTAAAAAAAAAAAGCAACTTCCTCATCGTGAAATCCCTTGAACTTCAGACGTTGAATTAATGAAAGCAAATTAGGAAATCCACGTAAAGTCTCTCAAGGGTTGAAGCTGTGATAAACTCTTGATGTGATGAACGGAAACGAGCTGGTATAAATTAATAATTAAACTAAACAGGAAATTAACTAAATGTGTTATAATAGGTTTGATTAGCCTACCAGCTGGGCAGAGCACTGGACGAGTTCATATCGAGTATGATTACTTACGAAGCTAGCTAATGTGTGTCACTTTCTAAATTGTTCGACAGACATTCTGTTTTGTCCTTTATGATAATGTGCAAATGCCCAGACAAAGTCACTTTACCTAACCAACCGACCACGTTTGATTTCTATATCTTTCCATTCCATTAATAAAGATTTTATTTAATTTGCTTACGCTTAAACTTGCTAATAATTTATGCCTTGTTCGTGGCTTAATCATGTACATGTGGCCATCTCTCGTGGTCCTATGTGAGGGCCAACTAGTTAGAAACAATCATCTCGTCTTTCTAGCAATCTATACTCGTTTAAAAATAAAATCTTCACCTGCCAAAATTCTCTTTGAAACTCCATTTTCGTGGGACTATTTGATTTGAAAAACTCCCATAAAAGAAAATTCTTACTCATCGTTAACTTTATTTTATCAAGACGGGAAAACTGGCTAAAAATAATACAACTTTCGGTTCTTTTAGATTAACGGGGCTAACTCATCGTGCTGCAATAAGTAAATTTATCAAGTATGGATGCATGATTCAACAACTGGATTATGACTATGGTAAGTGCTAATTAGTGGTCTTCATCATGATTTCCAAATAATAATGGCAAAGAGAGCAGGTCTCGAGTTCGAGTCAGGACATATACTTCTTGTAAAAGTCTGGGACAACCGGGATTTGACTCGCTCACCTGAACCCACAAAGTATGTTTTCCGAGAAGTGAAGTTTCCTCGGATTCAAAAAAACAAAATCATGATTTCCAGCGGCTGCATGTTGTGATGTCTCTATCCTATCCTTACTATACCGATCCAGCTAGCTCTATCTCTTAGCTAATTAGAGCATGATTCATGTTGGTGTGAAACATGAAAATATATATTTTTCCCATTAATTTGCCCATAATTTTGGCATGGAACATGGTAAACCCAGGAAGAAATTAAGCTCCTCTTTCTCGAAGCCATAAGAAAAGAGAGGAGAGAGTCGAGCACGAAACACACGTGGCTACACGTGCGTATGAAGCTACAAATCAACCGCAAGCACAAACTTACAGCATGAAATCACGTGCACAGGAGGCCCATCGACAACTTCTTTGAGGTGGTCTCCCACCGGTACTCACGTGTGTGCCCAGTTTGTGGCTTACTCCAATAATCCTCGAACGACTAAGTATTTATATTATCTGTAAAGAAAATCTTCATCTTATTGATGCGAGATGGGATTGGCTGGGAACAAGTTTTTGCTGCTTGGATCTTCACTCACTCGTAAAACCCTTTCGAGCTGGCTGATTATATAATATTTGGTTGATTTTTCTTTTAATATACATCATAATCATTATGGTTTTTCTACTTAATAGTTTTATTATATTTAAATATGTTAGAAACATTGAAGACCTAGTTGAATTTAAAAATCGTAGGCTTGATCGACTTGTATATTTAATGGGAAAAATCTAAACTTGTTTAGTCGATTATCATCTCTATTTATGATTCCATTTCTATATTTTTCTTAATACTTATATGTGATTTTGGATTTAAATTCAAAAAGAAATTATATAATTTCTTAATAATATATTAGTAATAATTTCTTAAGCCAATTTAACTAACTCATAAAACTTGTGATCTGGGTCATCAGACCATATAACCCAATAAAAATAAATAAAAAGCTAAATTCTCAATTAAATCAATGTTGAAAGGATAAAATTGAAAAAAAAAATCAATTGAAAAACATTATCTCGAGTGAACCAAGGTTAATTTATCATATTCGGGTTATAAGATCAAAATAACTTCTTAAAAAATAATCATGAAATTCAATACTTATTAAACTTAAAGTTGAAAGATAAAATAACAAAAAAAATTATAAAGATCAAATTGTAAGAGGCCAAGCTTCTCAATGATCATTGCTATAGGAAATGCAAATCACTTTTATTATATTTTAATAGCTTGATACGGTAAATATATACAATAACTTGATATTATATATAAAAAATAAATTTTGTTTTGTCGATGTTTAATGTTGTGGTGCAATGTGCTTTTTAAAAATACTTATATTTTTTTTTAATATCAACAAATTAAAATCACAAGATTCATTAAAAAAATAATTTAATGTTCTTTTTCATGTTGATTGATTTTTTTGTGTTTAAATACAAAAACAAATGGTGCCTGATTGCATTCAATTTCACCAACCATATTATTGTCCCGTCCCCTGGTAGACTTCTAAATTAAGAGGAATTGCGTATATTGGTAGCATGAAACACATCGACGTCGTCATGCATTCTAAAGTCGGCACGATCTAGGGTTGCTAAGCATCCACGTGTAAGAAACCCACCACCACCTTAAGGACGAAGACATGCATGTGTACGAAACCCGCCACTACCTTAAGGAATAAGTAAATATACAGTTATTAAACCCGGTCATGGGTTGACCCGATTAAGGGATTAGGTTTTTCGGTTACACAGGTGGGAAAATATAAGAAAAAATATTCAAGGTTGTGATATCTATTATTAAAAAGCTAAAAAACATTCCATTTGGATATATATATATATAGAAAAGTTAAAAAATAATTCATATGGATATAGGGTATAAAAAACACAAAGCTAAATAAAACAAAACACATTAGTTTTATTTTTTTGGATTTATTAAAAAATATAAAAATAAAAAGCACGGTCCCAATTTAACTAAATCACTTACAAACCGGAATCTTACCCATTTAAAACCCGATTAAGATCCCGAGTTACTCCATTTTCAGATCAAGCTATCAAGCCGGGCAGGTTTCATATCAATAAATAAATACCACCCATCCTTCCATCTATAAAATTGCGTGGAGAGGGAAGGGTACAACGTATACAACCACATTTTTTTACCAAAATGACAAACCTCCATTAGCAAAGTAAATCACTCAAAGCTTTCCTGGACCACAAAGAAGCTATAGCTAGCAAGTTTGAGTAATCTCAACCTCTTAAATTCTTATTATCATCATTAATTGTTCCCATTAACAGATAGTTTCGTAGATAGGTATATAGGGAGACTAGTGTAAGTGTAGATAAAAGACTCGAAATAGTCATGCTCACTTCTCATCACCTTCCCACCCATTTCCTAGCAACATTTGCCACCATCATATCACCCATTCCCCTCGAGCATTATTTCTTCACTGTTTGGCTCGCAAGGGACAACCTCATCCTCCTGTTCTTCTTCGTTTTGATCTCTCTTCTTTCTCCAAGATCCAAAGGCTAGATAGAGTCTCTGTTTGTTCTGGTTTTGTCTGAATCCATAGAGAAACGTTGTTTGCTTCTGTCGCTGATCTCTTGGTCGGTTTTTTTAGTTGTTTTGGGGTGCTGTAGGAGATGGGGCTGAGTTCTAAGCAGGTTACTAGTAACGGGTTAGATTGGAGCCAGACCCTGTTGCAGGAGCTGCCTAAACCTGCTGGAATAAGGAGGCAGCAGCAGCAAAACCTGCAATCCGAGTCCTTGAAGTGTCCGAGGTGCGAGTCAACGAACACAAAGTTTTGTTACTACAACAACTACAACAAGTCACAGCCTAGGCATTTTTGCAAGACTTGCAAGAGACACTGGACTAAAGGTGGTTCTCTACGAAATGTTCCCGTTGGTGGTGGCCGGAAAAACAAGAGGCCGAAAGCATCAAAAAGTAGTGCCAGCAACACCACCTCCACAAACACAGCAAGCACCGGTGTTCCAAGAAGCAATGATAGGAACAATATGATCAACAGGGTTAATCCCCAGCTGCCAATTCAATCTCAGCAGCAAAAGCAGAATCTTCCTGATCTTGTACTTGGTGATCAAAAGAATTTATCTGAAATTCTGGATCAAGCAATAACCAATCCGCCATCTTCAGTTCTGCAACAGAATTCAATAAGCTGCAGCAATTTGGATACCAAAAGTTTCAGCACCAACAACAATGGTGTCCTTTTGTGTTCATCTTTGTCTCTACCTCAAAATCAAGGCTTACTCTTTCCTTATTCAAGTTCTTTTGACACACACCCATCTTCAATTTGCACCAGCTCCTTTCAGCCCTCGAATGTTTATAACTACGCCGGAGAATACATGGAGGACTCAACCATCACCACCATCATGCCTTCCACAAGTAGCACTATCACTCATCCATGGCAAGTGCCAAGTACAAGCAGTGGAATGGACATGGCAAATTACTGGAATTGGGATGATATAGAGAATTACGTCTCCACTGATCTCAATGTCACATGGGATGATTCTGAAATCAAACCATAACCAAGGTCTTTATTAACCTTATTAGAAGTGTGGATAAATCCTCTATCTTTCTTTCTTTTTCCAAGTAATTGAGTGCTTTCGTGTGATTGGCCAGTCTCATTTGTAATATCACAGTCATATATTAATGTGTCTTAACTATTATAGCTAGTTAGATGTATCCTGTTTGAAGCTGTCCTTTTTTTCTCAGTTTCAGCTTCAGGCTGTCCAATAGAAGGTGTCCATTTGTGTAGTCTTTCTTTCTCCTTATCCTACTCACATATGTTTCAATTCAAATGCAGAAGTATTTCATGCGAAGCAAGCTAAGGGGTTAGGGTTCACATTGTGATACAGAAGGGTATCTAAGTTGAGGCTGGAGTGATGGGGTCTTCTCCAGCTAAGCTGGGGTATTAGTAGATGTGATGTAAGATTCCTGTGGATATGTATAATTTTTTGGATATCTCAAATAATAACATTTCATGGACTTCTTTTCTCACCACTTGCTCAGAATCATTCTCTTTTTCTAGCCCTGACACATTCTTGCTGTAAAGTAGTTTCTGCAATAATTCTTGAGCATTTTAGAATTCTGATTATGAGTTCTTCCTGATTCTCATAACACCTAACTGGGCACTCGATGGCTTTTACTATATATTAATGTTATTATAATTTTTTCCCAGAATGTTTGTTCTTTATCCCCCCCCCCCCCCCCCCCCCCCCCCCTATAAATGATAGCTTTTTCTTAACCAATACATTAATACAAAACTGGAAAACTGGAATGTATGTTGATTAACTGAATACTTTTTGAAGGATGTAATTGAAACAAAATATAGACCGCACCATAGTCACCATCGAAACAAACGGAGACTTAAGAAATATAATCAGTGGGCCTGCTCTCCTTTTTCTTTGAAGGCAAAGCACGCTGTTGATTGTGGGTTAATTCAGATCAGTCGTGGGATGAATCGGTGACCTGCTAGAGAAAAATGTCTGAATTGATGATCAGAGAGCCAGAAAGTTTTGGTTAAGTATTAGAACGCCTCTTGAACATTCAAATCCACCTGGATACAATCCTTGTCCAAGTAAAATATAAAGATCTTTTAAATATATGGTCTTTGAAAATAAGTTTATTTAATGATGGATTGGATCATTCATCTAATGAAATTATTTTATATATTCTGATTCTGGAGGGTCCTTCCCTGGACAAGCCGACAAATGCTTCTAATCAGACATTACATTTAGCCTCTTTTCAAGCGGTGTTATTGATGCTACAACTAGGAAAAGGAAAGGCTGATTCAACTTGTTCAATCACAAACTTGATCTTTCTGGAAAATTATGACGAGCACTTTCTATGGCTAGAAACAGAAGAGATGCCTCAGTGACAGGTTATTGTTTCTTCTTCCTTGTGGGGTTTACAGTTTACACTGGTTGAAACGATCAAATTTGTTTATTGGCTGGCACTCATGTTCTACATGCGTTATGTCCAATTTTCTGGGTCCATTACAAAGCTAGAGGCCAAATTCAATGGGGTAGAAACTGACATGGGATGACAGCCACCACATTTTGAATGAAAGAATGGACTGATGACTATAAGTCTATAAGACATTTAGCCTCCAGACATCTATTATTTGGACAAGAATCAGTTCACATGTCTGTTAGTAAATTGACTGAAAATGATGCCAGTCTTCACCTGAAAAAACTATGAAAAATGGTTTCTGTCTTCGCCTGAAGAAAGAGAACAGAACTGCTGATTTCTGGTATATGACCAGTAAGTGTCATACGATGAAGAGAGTATACATTGATCTCCGAGATACACAATCAAATCCAGTTCCGATTATAGGGCCACAGTTAATTTTAATTGGTTGAAGCAATGCTCTGGTTGATATAGATGGCTAAAAAATGATGAACAAGAACATGATTAATTACAGACTAATGGGAGACCTAAGCAACATAAAGCAAGAACACAATCACAATATGCAGGTAAACTAAACTGGGTTACAAACTCAATACTTTCTTCCTCCTCAATCCAAATCAGCTCAGGTTATAGACTCCCCATTCTTATACCAGCGTCTCTGTCGTAAGAAGGTTGTCCATCATTAGCCTTGGAATAGCTAACATAGTAAAGCTCGGATACTATGCCTGTCAGGACAACAAACGCAGCTCCAGCTCCAAAAATTCCCTTTCTCACTTTCTGGCAAGAGTGAGAAGGATCCGACAAGTACTTGGTGTGGTAACCATTACGAACAGAAGCCACTAGCAAGCAGACCTCAGCAATGAAGAAGAATACCCTGGTACAAGGATGCAATGAGCAAATTAGCGAAAATGGGAAATAGAATCTCTCTTTTCTTTAACATGGTTTGGAAAATTTGCTTATGCACATACCAGCAGGTGATGAACAGGAAGATCGCCCATGCTCTAGAGCCACTAGGTCTCATAGCCTTCCCACCACACAAACACCGACTAGCTACCATTATTAGGAGTTGACTAGCCATGAGGAGGAGGAGTGAACCGACTCCTAGTCCAGTTGCAATGTCTGAATCATAGCGACAATAGCTATCATTTCCCACTTTTTCAATTTTTGCCTGCAAAAGATGACAGGGATAAGTTGAAATTGGTCCATCAGAGACACAAGAAACTGGTGTGGTCTGCAATTGCTCATTTTCTCTGGTGGAACGAGTACCGGATTTTGGCAGAAACGAAAAGGGAAAGGAACAGGTTGCTAATATAGCTAATATTAAACTTGGGCATCAATGCACCCCAGTTACAGTTCTAATAAGTTTACTAAGTAAATTCCATCTTTATATACTTTCAGTAGCATTCTAAACCTAAAAGTGAAATCAAAAGGCAGTGTAGCCGTTAGGAATAAGCAAACACTAAACATAAGCCACGACAAGGCATCGACCATAACATTTGGAACTTGAAAATAAATTCTTTAAAGTTCTCCAGATCACAGTGGCAAATATCAACCCTTTTATCTATGTTAAGATCACACATATTCACAAACAAACATATAACACCAACAAAGAACTTAAAAACCAAATCTAGCAAGGAATTCTACCAAATAGTTGAAACAAATTCCTTTTTCTCTTCCCTTACTTTATTTTCCCTCCTTCAAAGTTATTGGATGCACAAAGCTAACAAATTTCACAAACCAAACACTGACTAGAGATCACCACATCATGTATCAACAACTTTCAAGCAAAACCAACTATACTTAAGAACAACAAAAGTAAATCAAAACCAACTGGGCATTTAAAGAAACCCAAAACTAGAAAAGCCAACATCTTTGCAGTTTTTTTTTTTTTTTTTTTTTTTTCTGTTCAAAAAACATCTTTGCAGTTTTTAACAAAAACCCTCTTATCTCTAAACCCACAAAGCAAAAGCATAAAAAAACCCACCACCACCACCACCACTGTACTGAGTTAATAACAACAGCAGCAGCAAAAAAACTTCAGAAAAAAGAGAGCTTACAGTATTCCTTCTCTGTTCAGCAGCGACAGCAAGAGCAAAAGCAATCAGATCAAACACAAAAACCACTAACAGTAACAGTGTTGAAGAACCCATCTTTCAAAATCTCAGAAAAAGATAAAAAAAAAGTCTCTTCCTTCTCTGTCTTCCCTCTCTCTATTCAAACACAAACATAGAAGAAGGAACTGAGCACCAAAGCGTTAAATATGCAACAGCTATTTAAGACTGAAAAATGTATACATTAAGTTAATCAATACTATAAAATAAACGTTATCGTTATTGTTATTATTATTATTATAATAAATTCAGATATACACAAGCCGATAACATCGAGTGGTTTTACTTCTTCACATGGTAATTAAGAAAAGTAAATCCTCAAAAATAGATGAACAGTCATGATGCTTAGGTAATTATATTTATGACTAAACTATATTTTTGTCCTTATAGATTCATTAATGTTTTTCTTCTATCCTAATATTTTAGACTTCCTCATTTTCTTTATTTTTTCAGAATTTCGATATTGCCCTTTATTACTTAACCCTATTTGTTTAAGCTTCTCAATTGTTTTTTTTTTTTTTTAAAAAAGGGGGTTGAGACTCGTGAAAAATAATGCTTTTTAGTCTATTTTTTCTCCCAAGAAGCAAGTTGAGAACCTAACAAACGAGCACTAAATAAATACCATATATATATATATATATATATATATATATATATTTTTTTTTTTTCATTTTTCTTTTCTTACTTTTCTCCCATCTTCCCTCTCCAATCCCCACTTATCTCATTTGAAGTTCTTTAAAAAAACTGAAAAAGTGAATTGAAAAAAGAAGAAACCCACTTTGAGGATGTTTAGGGTCTAGTGGAACTTGTTTTTTTTTTTAAAAAAAATATATATTTTGATTTTCTAACTTTTATATTCCAGAGCAAAAATACTTTGACAATCACTGGCTACAACACTCGTGAATATCCCTTTAATGGTTTGGTGCAAGATTGAAATTTTGTGGAACTAAAAGGATGATGATATAAACAATCTTAAACTACAGGGATAGAAGTGGAGCATGGTTGAATCTATAGGATCTAGGACGACAGCCTAACCTTCTTTACTTCTTTTAATGGAGTCATTTGGTGCTTCGATTCTAGAGCAGCTTGGGGGTTTCAATAAGTTAATGTAATTAAGGTGCCATGTGTCATGGACTTATTGGATAAGTATGGGTGATTGTGATTGTGATTGCGATGAAAGTTGAGTGCCGATTGCGGCAAGCTAGAGAGATGGTTCATATTGGGTTGGTGTGACAATAAAGATTGAAACTGCTATCCAATTTTAATATAATATATATATATATATATATTAAAAAATTCCTCTTTAATTTATGTCCCGAATTAAGATATATGATTGATATTATAAAATTATTTATTATTTAAAAAAAAAATATTATTTGATCGGAACTAACAAATCAAACCTGAAATATCCAGGTCAAAATTTAAATGAAATTTCCAGAACAAATCAAAATTTTAACCAAGATAAACACTGCTTCTTTCGAACAGCTAGGCTAGATCAAATGATGTTCAATAATAGTGAAAAAACCCCGTGCTAGTTAGCTAAGTATTTAACTGTATATCATATTAGAATTTGTTTTCTAAAACTATTAGTGTAATATCGTAGATATTTAAAGTAGAAGGGCTGACATGGAATATTGTTGAATCTATTGGGTTAAAACAGAGTTTACAAAAAACAATCCTAGATTTTATACCATTTTTTTGTAAAAAGTAATTATCTAAAAAATAAATTTTCTGGTTTCTCAATAGTTTTTTTTCTTCCAGATGTGCAATGTGCAGGAATCACGTGAAAAAAAAAGGTAAAAAGATGGCATCTGTATGTAAAGTGGATTCCAACACCGTTACCTATGACAAGAATCACATGAAAGGCATCCATGAACAACAACCTCTCTATTAACCAAATGCAATCCAACTTCATTTACACTTTTCATGATGCCCAATTGTAGTATTTAATCACATCATTAGGCATCTCTCCCACAAAATAATATGTATTTGTGGAATCTCCTGTCAACAGTGGAGCATAAAAAGATCGTAAGCCGAAAGATTAAAGCTAAGGATCCCTTTCGATTCCGTAGAAAGACGACAGGACAAGTAAGATCAAATCAGGATGGAAAAAGGATCTCAAATACAAAAGCAATAATGGAGCGAAGAATTAATGGATAAATAAATAAATGGTGAGTGAAAATGTATGAATGCCGCCATATCCACAGTATGTATACATGGTGCATACTTATGCGTTGGTTCTTAGCTGATGTTCTTTCTTGAGAGCTATGAATTTAGCTGCTATTTCATCGTAATCCGGGAGCTTTGGATGTACATGGCCACAGGATGAGGCTGTGCTTCCTTTTGAAAGCTCAAGCTGCGAAGAAACTGACTGGTTATCGTCGTTATCAGGGGTGGCCACGCCCTTTAGCCTTTTTGGCGGGATCGTCTTTTTTCTTGAATCAGGACTAGCCCCCTTTAGCCTTGCTGGACAATCTGATGATTCTTCAGTTTCCATTAATTTCTTGTTCTCTTGTGTTCGAGTACCATTTACTAGACTATCACATTTACAGTATGATTTCTCCGAGCAGAATCTGAAGTTCTTTTCAGGGCTAAATCTGCTGCTGCGTTTACAGGACTGAACACACTTCTCATAGCACACCGATATTGAGGCACTCCTGCGTTCTTTGGCTGGCATCATTGTCCTTAGCTTGTTTTGAAACTGAGAAATTCGATGATAAAACTGTTTCTGATATGGTGAAATGTTGCAAAATTGACCGTTGAAGACCACGCAATCATTGTCTTTCATGTTTACTGGAGTCAGAAAAGATTCGTACTCATGATTGTTCTTGGTATCAACTCTCCTTTCCAGCCTGTGACCATATGAGTTCCTGATCCTTCCATGAGTTTTCCTTGACAATGCTATCTTATCCTCAGGTTTAGGTTTGCTGCAATTGCCTTCACTGTAACCATGGTGGGATAAAGCCGACAAAGTTGATCCACCAACAACAACATAGTTGTCAATTAAAGGACGGAGGGATGTATTAAACAAAAACAAGCTTTTGTCGTCACCATTAAACTCTAATTCCTCCACTTCATCAGCATAGTCAGTTCTCTTGGGATACTGCAATGAAATCTCTGGAGTTCCTGTTCTTGCAGTATCAGCCTTTTCCGGAAGATGGATGATTAATTCAGATGGAATATCAGGGCTATGCTTAGCATATGAAGCTAGCACCATTGCCCCGCCGGTGCTTTTACAGCTCAAACCAGCCTCTCCCTCGAAAACAAACCTCTCCAACTGATGATCTGTGTTTCCAGGCATCTGCAATTGGATGATACCAAAGATTTTAAACTAAATTCTAGAGTTTCTCATAAAAAAGACTAGATAAAAAGACTTGGTATGATTCCATGATTCAGAAAAATGAATTGAGGGTGAGACTACCTGCAAAAGATGTTGTTTGGGCTTATTATCACACCCCCAGTACCACAGCTGGAGGCCGTAATCCATGGCTATTTCATTGATCAATTTTAGTTTCACACCATCGCTGATGAACTTTGAACATAGTTTCTCCATAATCTGTGACATAAATGTAATGCTTATTAAGAGTGACACCATCGAAAACAAAGCTTGAAGGGATGAATTTCCACGTAAGAAGAATTGAGGAAGACTTGGTGGCTCAAACTTCGACAATTTCCAACCTCATGATCGACAAGGTTTCCAGACTGCAATGCAGCTACATCCTTAATGAAATTCTGCCCGTAGCGCTTGCCAAAAAGCTTTCTGATCACTCGGAGCTCTGGCAGATCCCCAAACCATGCAGCAGCAAATATCAAAGTTGAAACTGCTTCATTAATATCTTTCGGACGGTCCCTGAAATTAAGATTAGAAACTTATATTCAAAATGATCATCTTCCACATGAAGTACAAAAGCTGAAGTCACGCATCAACTTAATATTTTATACAGTACAGACACCCGACAATGTAACAGCAGTAAATGTCTACCAGAAAAACCTTAGGATTTTTCAGTTGAAATGCAGCAATTCAAGCAATTCATAAGAGTTATATGCCTTGTTTTGAATGTATAGTTGATCTAACTCTACAAAGAGTAGCTTTATAACTGATACCATACTTGTGTCTGCGAATGTATGGAAAGTGAAGATAGATAAATTCACAGTAGCGGTCCACCAGATCATATGCATCCAATAAGCTCTGGTCCTTAAAAACCTGTTCAACCTGTGAAATGCCAGGAAAATTAACTTCGCGGAATAGCAAGAGTAACAGATCAATATCTCGTGGAATGAACTGAATTTCAAGGAAAACGAAGGCATAACATTTTGCCAAACATGTATAATATTTAGATCTCAATGATCATTAAAATCAAAAGGCAAATAAGTTCAATTGTGATTCATTTACAAATGGCCTTTTGCAAGCTTGCTAAAGCTACTTCAGCAATCAATATGAAACTGTATTCATCAGAATAATAAGTGTTTTACAGTGATTTGTTCAAGTAAGTTAAGGGAAGGTTCTAATACAAGATTGCTCTAGTGATTACTCAGCTTTCTTAGCTTTCTCCTTCCCGATATAAGCTTAACGATTAAAATAAATGCATGATTCGGACACAGAGTTGATTCATTACAATACACAGATCACAGCACCTGAATTATCAATGTGGGATTCAAGTGAGACTCGAAAGGGTTCTGAAAAGCTGGATGATAATTATAATTACAGGAAGAGTAACATTTCAGGCCCCTCTCAACAGGCCTGAGCCATTGTAAATAATCTATCCTGAATCCTCAGTTTTGCCTGCATAATCTTTCAGAGGTAAAATAGCTGCAATAAAGCTGATGTTATTGGATTTTCCTATTCATCTCAAGCTTGGGCAGCTACAGCAGGAAAATCCAATGACTACAAGCACTTCATTCGTGGTCTAACACCATTATTTTCCAATATGAAGCAACCAAAAGGAAGAGAAAAAAAGTCTCAAGTGATGAATTAAAAAGGTAGGAGTAGGACTACCCTGGCAAAAGCAGCCTCATTCTGACCAATCTTGAGAAGCTGAGCAATGTCCTCGCGTAATTGCCTTACAATTGAGAATCTCTTTCTCTTTAGTAAATTAAGGCGACGGTGAAGTAGCTTAATTAATTTCTTGCTGCAAATTGACAACATGCATATTCTCTAATCATAAGAAAAGAAAAAACTAAGTCCAGATGGCTAATAAGAACATAGTTAAGCACACAAAAATGAAATTAACTATGAATTATGGATAACATTGTCTGACTAAAATTACCACTTTGAAGCTTTTCTCCATCCAAATAAAAAATCAAACATACTTGAAGTATACTAGTATCTGCAACCAGACTTGGTGTGACCTGATCATACTATCTGTGATGGCTGGAGAAAGCATGCACTGTAAGGGTGGTTACCTCCATGGAAATTTATTCTAGCAACCATATTTAGTTGCTGAATTATAATTTCAAATGAAGGTCCAGTGAGGAAGATCATGGAGGGAGAGGGTGACAGTTTCCCTCTCAAGAAACTGCTCCACTTGCTAGTGGCACATTTCCATTATTTTTTTCTCGAGCGGTTGAAGAAACGTTCATGGGAAAAAACAGGAGGTAGAAAAGGAGGTCCTGTGAAGGCGGGAAGGAGCCATTGTCTAAAACAAGCCCAAAAAACTCATGCAAGCTTATGCTGCTGCATGCTCAAGACTTTTGTCCACGAATATTTTTTTCACCAAAAAGCTTAGTCAACCTCACTAAATGAACATCAAGACGTGCAAGATGATCTCATCCTTAATTGGAGATAGATGAGTCGGTGTGACCAAATTTACAATAGAAGGTTTGTTTTTTATAAAATTAGCAAAGTATCAGCTCAAAGATGAATTGATTAAACTAGAGGGACTAAAAGTGCCAAATACCTCCTTTTCAACTTGTGAATATTTAAAATTATTTTTTTTTCTGGCAAAATCTCAAACCAAGTGTCACTCAAAGTTGGAAGTTAAAATGAGTCATCTTATCTAGTGAAACCAAAAATGCCAACTTTACACCAAAAGTCAATGCCATGGAAAATTGTGGAAATGGGATTTCCACGCGACTTTCTTCTACACTTCATCTACCACCACAGATATTTATAGTGGATGATGCATAGCACGGCACCTCAAACATCATTGCTGACTCATCTCTGCAATATATATATATATATATATATATATATAGAGAGAGAGAGAGAGAGAGAGAGAGAGATTTTGATGCCTTGCTAGCCTTTATCTTGAATAGAGAAATAATCCATGGAGTGTTATCCTATATCTGCCCATTAAAGCATTTGAAACCATGGCTCATATCTATAGATTATCTTCTTTAGCACTCACCCCAAGCTCTTTTAGGACCTCCTCCCGAAAAGTATCCAGCCATTCAATCCCTAGATCTGTTTCAAGCAAAGCTACTAATGATCCTCAAAACCCTACCACAAGAAGAGATGTCATCTTTGGTTTAGGAGGCCTGTATTACGGAAGCAGTGTTCTTAGCGATGCTAAGGCAGTCTCATCTCCAGACAAAACCAGAAGAGGGACAAGGGATTTTGATCGCGGCAAGGTAGCACAAGCAGCTGAAACAAAGAACATGGCACTGACACCAATCAGCGCGTTTCCTTTAGATTTAGATAGAGTGATTAGCACCGAGGTTTCGAGGCCGAAGAAATCAAGAAGTAACAAGGAGAAACAGGATGAGGAGGAAGTTTTAGTGATAGAAGGAGTTGGTTTTGATAGAGGTGAGTTTGTGAAGTTTGATGTTTATGTTAACGATGAGGGTGATGATCAATCACGTAGAGGCCCAGACAAGGCTGAGTTTGCTGGGAGCTTTGTGAATATTCCTCACAGGAGTCGGACCGAAAGGAAGTCTCGTTTGACTCTGGCGATTAACGAATTGCTGGACAATTTGGAAGCTGAAGGGGATGATAGTTTGGTGGTGACTTTGGTTCCTAGGTCTGGTAAAAACCCTGTTAGTATTGGTGGCGTCAAGATTGAGTATACAAAAGATTAATCATGATCACTATATAGATATCATCATGATCAAGATTTGACAGTATCCATTTTGTTCTGTATAAATATGTATTTTGTTTCTCTTTTAGCTTGCTGATGTTCCTCCTTGTTCTTCTAATCCATGTACCGATCTTGATTGGTCAGGCAAAGAAATGTTGTAATCAAGATAAAAAAAGAAGATAAATAAGGAAACTTTTACCTCCATTGGAATTTCTGCATATTAATCCCCATTGCTATTCTGTGTGAACAAGCTTATGGCATCAAATTCGTTCATCTTGTGTGTGAATATTTGAGATAGCCTAAAATGCTGGTCATGCTTGTTAAATTTCGATAGCCTCGAAGCATAATTTCAACGATGGGGTCTATTGGAGGCTGTTCAACCTCATGAGTTAATATGACAGATATTTTCCGACAACAACTTGAGCTGTGATTCAACAACATCGATCGAATCAAAATATAAGAAAAAGGACATTGAAATTTGAAACTACAAATGAAAACAGGATTAACCGAGAAGAAACTTGTATATTTTGACAAGAAAATCGTTGATATTGTGCTTTAAAATTGAACAATACTGGAATATAAGACGAGAAGATCCCTATTACAAATGCACCTCAAAAATTACATACTAGCAGTGCTAAGTCCAAGTTCATCAAAATATATAGTAAGCAAAAGTTGTGTCTAAAGACCGTCATCTAATCAAGACTTTTCTCATATAATGCAGTACGGAATACAAAATTATGTATAATCTGTAGGGTTTTTCTTTTCTGTTTTCTATTTTTTTCTCTTTTCTCTTGGTGGTTTTTAATTATTCATTGATGATGAGGATCAGTCTCTATTTCACGGGCCAATTCTCTTGTCAGCATGTCAGCACGATCATCTTGTCCACCAGCAAAGCTATAGACCCGGAACGCGAATTGGAAAGCCCTCCAAAGCATCTTAGCACCAGCCATTCTAGGTTCTGTCTTGGCTCCAGTTAATGCTGTCTCTGCTGCTTTTCCTTGCCTCCTCTCCTGAATACATTCAAAAGCAGAAGAAAATGAAAAATAAAATCATCTTTGAAGTCAAATCATCCTCAAGTTGTGTGAATTGAGGTTCTGGCTTGAAACAAAGTGTTAATTCATAGGCGAATCTACCTTGAGTGCCAATTCCATGCAGCTCGAAGAAACATCCACCATTAATTCCTTGATTTGCACAAGAATATGGAAGTCGAAGTCGATGTTGTGACTTTGAAATTTCTTGGATTCTTCATCTTTTGTCCTCTCCAAGGCGTCAAGGTCTCCTTTGATCTGTATGTTAATTCTTTTAGTTTTTTGTCAAAAAAATTGCGAACACAATAAGGTTCAGGACTCCGCCAGATTCTACGTACCTTGTTGAAGTAACGTTCTGTCCTGTCGAGAAGCTGGCCTATTGGAGGCTCTACCTTCCAATTTGTCAGTTCAGACACTACGCCATTCAACTTTGAGCCTAGGGCAGCTGCTGTCCTTAATGCTTCCAGCTTCTTTTGAGGGAAACCTTCAAACCTTGCAAGGACCTGCAATGCAAGGAAATACAGGGCATGATGATATAGAAATTGAAAAGGACATGTGGAAGATGAAGAGTAGTGAAAATAATTAACAAACGTTTTCTGTTATATTAACCTGTGTTTCATCAGTTAATTTCTCAAGAATTGATTCGACATGCTTGTGAAACTTGATCAACTCTGCCATGCCCTTCGTTTTGAAAGTACTGATGGCAGCCTTCAGCTCTGTGATTGCCTTTGAATACTTTTGAGCATCTTCCTCGATTTGCTGGAAGTACGCTGATCTGAGACACGAAGAAATGAACTCATTTGGTTCTCATTTTTGACGCTTTCCATTCCCTTTTAAAAAAGTTCAACCAAACAGATTACTTGTTAATGTTAGAGTTCTTTAGAAAGCAATGCGTACCTCTTTGTGATCTCTGCTAGCGCATCAGCCATTCCCTGCTTTCCGCCAGCGCTGCTCGAAGCTGGACCCTTTCTTCCAGAAGGTGATTTAGTAAGTTGATTTCCTCCTTCCAACTTCCCCTTAAGCACTCGATACAAAGTACCCATCTGACTTGATCTCTTCAATTTAGTCTGTGCTTTCTTGGGGCGTAAGGATCTCGCTGCACCAGGTGGAGGAGGTGGCGGAGCAGCTCCATTTCCGAGAGGCACAGGTGGTGGCGGCGGCGGCGGAAATGGCATCGTTCCTTTTGAAGATATCATGAGAGGTGGGGGAGGAGGTGGTGCGTTTCTTGCAGTTGATGTTTGAGGTGGTGGCGGCGGCGGCTTTGGTGCTGCTGTTCCGGTTCCTGATAGCATACGTGGGGGTGGGGGTGGTAGCGGGGGTGCTGCTGTTGCAGCTCCAGATGCCATAGGTGGTGGTGGTGGTGGAGGTGGGAGCGGCCGTGCTGTTACAGCTCTTGACATAGCAGGCGGTGGCGGTGGTGGAGGTGGTACGCTAGGCACTGTAAAAGTCGCTGGCTGCAGCACGAATGGTGGCAGTGGAGGTGGAGTTGGAGGTGGTGGCTGTGAGGTTGCTGCATCTGGTTGCAGCTTCATCGATGGAGGAGTAGATGGTAGTGATGGTGTTGCCGCAACGTCTATCATCACGGGTGAGGATATGGAAGGCTGTGCTAGTGGAAGTGGCGATGCGTTGACTGACAATGCAGTTGGTGGCGCTGTGACTTCAGCTATCACCGGAGTGGTCTCAGATGCTGCAATCTGTGGCATTCCACGTTTGAGGTTGTAATCTCTGGGATCCTCAAGGCCAGCATCTTTTTTCACATAAAAATTGCTGCTTCCTTCTATTTCTAACATCAGTTCGTCACAATTGCTGCGTTCTTCTGAATTGCTCCTTTCGAACAATGGCTCGCTCTTTGCTTCCACGTCTGCCATTATTTCATCATCCACTTTGTCCTGTCGTTTCAAACTGCTGCCGTCTATAATTTCCAGGTTTGAAGGCATGTAGAATGAGAGACGTTTTATGTCCATGGGGTTCAATTTTTCAAGTGCTTGAAATCTCAGAGATCTGAAAAGAGGAGAAGAGCTATAAAAATTTGAAAATTCTCCAGAAGCAGGAGAGCCCGTAAACTCAGGAAGCACTGATGTAGGAGTCTTTGGAGAAGCACAACATGGGCTACTGCTGTTGCTGTCTGAAGAGGTTTCCATCAAGATTTTGCTGAAAGCGTTGGATCGTTGAATGTCTTTAATTGGCTCAGATTCATCCATCACATCAAACATTTCTCTCGCTATCTTAATCATGCAGGTGAGTGTTGCCGAAGCAATTCCAACTGAAAATTCAGGGGAAAAAACTGAGTAAAAGCTATCACCTTCAATCATGAAACTTCAGACTAGTTGCACAAGGAGAAATTAAATGGAAAAAACCAAGCTCACTCTTTCCAGAATTCTTTCAATCAAGTTGTTCCATTTTTTCTTACAGGATCCGAAAACGTGGAGAAAAAATATACTGCTGACTAAATTCTGGAAAAGCTGTATCATACGTACCTGTTTGTTCCGAACTGATCCTTTGATCACTGTTATTGTACATGTTGTAAGTAGCTTTGTCCAACCAGTCTTGATTCATCATCCATGAATCCCCAATTGATCTCAAAGCCTCGCAAAAATATTTCAGAACCTGTTTGAGCATGAATTTAGATTATCAGCTTCGAAATCTTAAAGGAATTGCATCCAACAGCTTCCAAAGAGCCATCATGATTGAACATGGTAAACCTTATCGATAGATGATCCCTTAATTTCTGACAGCTGACTACTGGGTATGATTTCAGGGTAAAACTTGTGCAGATCTCTCATTGTTCCCATCACCAGCTGCGACACAGATGAAAAAATGTTTAGAGATTCAAGGCATGTTCTCGTATTCTAACTTCATTCGACAGACGATGTCGTTCTATGGTACCTCGTTTATGCTCAAAGAACCATCGAAAGGTGGCAGGTCAACGATGTCTCTGAAGGTAATGATTTTCTTCCTGAGCTCCATCATCAGAATGAAGTTGCCTGAAGATCCACGTGAACGTGAACGTTCCATCTTCGGTTCTTCTGATTCTTTCTTCTTCTTATCCTTGACCAGGTGAGCTCTTTTCACCACCTGCAATTGTTCTCTTGTTTCTGTCAATATTGCTAATCCAGTGCTGTTACCGGATGTTCTTAATTTATCATACACATGCAGTACACTGAATCCTTTCCTATCTCATGAGAACTCATTAAAATCAATTTGACATGAGCGAAAAACATTTAGAATTCTTAATTTAAAAGTTGAAGTTATTGGATAAAATCTCAATAATGATTTTATATTACTCGTTCAAACACTTTTTATTTATTTTTATCTTAAATAAGAAATTAAAAATGAATCCAGTTAATTTTCAGATCATAGTTTATTTTTTTGTGGAAAGGTAATGGAATTTTGTTTCTTGTTTTAAGAAATAATTGTCAAGATACAAACAACTAAGTGTGTTTGGTAATATAGTGTTCAATGTTTTCAATTAAAAAGTATATTAAAACAATCTCTTATGTTTTTTGTAAGTTCTTATATCAACATATCAAAATCATTAAAGTATATTTGAATAAAACATCAAATTTGATGTTTTTTAAGAAGAGAATTAATTTGAAAAGTAGGTTAACCACATAAACAGACACTAATTAAGCAACCTCCCTAATTAAAATCCAGAAGTTCAGCTTCTTTAATCTTAGGAACATCTTATAATGAGTCGAGAGTTTCAGGAAAGTGTAGCAGGAAATTTAGATGAATTTGAAGAAAAAGAAACCAAAGCTAACATTAGCAAGTCTATAGGAATGGAAAAGAAAACGTAGGACTTAATCAAGGAGCAGGGAAGTGCCCTGATATGGCTGTCAGAGGAACAGAAACCCTCCTGGCATGAAAACATATGACTGAGCAGAATATAGCTGACAGGATGAACATAAAATTTAGTGGAGAACTCATGGTATTGTTAGCCTGTGCCTAAAACATTCTCTCACTTTGGAGCAAATATTTTTCTGTGCAGCATGGATCATAATTACTAGCATATTATCGAGATAGCAAGTGAAAAACGCAGAAAAGAAAACCTGGAAAAATCTTCATACCTCAAATCTAGAAGTCTTGCCTCCAAAAAGCAAAGGCTTTATGCGACAGAAGATACCAGTAGGCATAACTTTTCTGACAGCCCCGGAATTAACTTGGACGAAACGTATCGAGAATGATATTAATAATCAAGAAATTAACTACACAGGGAAATATTTTAAATTTCTGGTGTGTAAACACAGAAGAAACATTCAAAGTACAAAGAGGGTTTGAACAAGAAACCTCGACGTGCAGACCATTAAGGTTCCAGATGGGAGGGAAAAAATGATAAAGATTTGTCTGAAACTTTTGTCAGAGAGAATTCCAAGGAGAAATGGAGGAGTTGCTGGCCTTTATCTTCATGCGCACGCTACCTGTCCTAAATTGTGTGTGTGCCACTCTTTTAGGTCACTGTCTCGTGATCAGTTTCAGGATTATGGGAGGGGGTGAAGGGGGGCTGTTACTATGGCTAACTATGATAGGGCTTGGGCTAATTTTGGATTTAGCCAACTAAGATTTCTAATCATCTGTTTTTTTTGCATTCATTAAACTTCATTAAACTGTTTGAGAGTGTTGTTCTTGTTGTTCTTGAAAATATTTTTTGTTTAGAAATGTATTTAAATTAAAAAAATATTTTTGACACCTGTACATCAAAAAGATCTAAAAACACCAAAAATATTTAATTTAAAATAAAAAATTCAATTTTTTTCAAAAATGCTTTCTAAAATCACTGTCAAACACCCCTTAAGTCTAACTTTGAACTATTCTAAGATATATGTATTATACTGGAAATAGAAAGAGAGAAAAAAAAAACTTGCTTTAATTAAATCCGACTTGTATTTCTTGAAACATTCTAAGATTTCTATTTATTTAATTAACAATATACGACATCCTGAGACAATTAACTATAGGTCATTGCTTGATTCTGAGCCTATTTTCTTTTCTTACTTTCGCTCAGGTTATTGTGCAGTAAAAATCTCTTTCTCGGATGATTTAATATGCAATTCCATCTTTGAATTTATTCAGATTAATTGTGGTGTTTTAATTACTATTTTTGAAAATTAAATAAAATTGAGAGCTCTTAGGAGCTTATAAGCTAAGTACATATAGGCATGCATGTACGTACCATAAAAATGATCATAAAAGCACGTAAAATTATGCTCCCCAGCTAGGTATTTCTCTTATTTTATACATTTTACGGTATCCCAACATAACAAAAAAGCTACCAACATAACAAAAAAGTATTCAAATCATAAAAAAAATGTTTTACATTTTGAAATTTTCTAAATTGACTTTTTACTTAAATTAAATTTAAAATTATATGTAGAATATAATATAATTGATTTGACCGGTTTTAGTGATAACATTAGAAAAATGACATAAAAAACTTCTGACCTAACTTATTGCTTAGACTAGATTTAAAATAACATCATGTGAAAATTTCCATGATGTGATTTATTTAATTTGATTAATCTATAGACAATGTAGTTGTGCAATATAAAAGAATATAAGAATAAAATTATATAAAAAAAATTAACAGGAAAAAACTTTATTAACTCAACTAATTACTTAGCCAAGATTCAAAATTAAATTATATAGAAGTTGTCTTAATATAATTTAATTGACTAAGTTAGTTCAAATATAACCTAGATAATTATTATAAAAAAAAATATGAAGATGAAATAAACAAGCGCTTCATGAACTATTTACGGCTAATAAATTATATAAACAAATCATGCTGGACTATCCCATGGTTGAAAATTGAAATATATAGTAAAAGCAGCAATTCCTGCAATTTTGGTAACAGTTCTGACAACTTGTTACTGTCTATATTGGATGGTGCCTGCCATTGTCATTCCAGTAGTGAAGTTCTTCGTGCAGGCAGGATTGCTGGAGGGCTCATTTCTTTTATTTTGCCTGACACGTTTACTACAACTTTTGGGATGAGAAACATGAAGAGCATCAATCAGAAGTGACCTAATGTATTTGTACATGAGATTTTCGAAGTACAGTCCTCCCAACAATTCATCCCATTTTCGTGTTGTTTCTTAGTCCCTCCCAAACGAGCAGGAAATGAAACTGAATACAATTTTCAACGAATTCAACACAAGTGTTGCAGAAATAGAATTGCTGCAGAAGAATATCCCAATAATGTAGTTTTACAGTGCAAGAAACAAATTACATTCCTGTGAAATCTAAGAAACAAGCTGGAGATTATTTTCATTCACAATGATTTGTGAAAGAATATGTGTAGGCGAAGTCTCAAGAATAGCTCATGAGAACTATATACATCATGGCTCATTATATGAAATCTTATAACTATATAAGCAACCCGTGGAGATATTTGCATAAGAAGGAAAATTTTGAGAACTTGGCAGGGTATCTGTTGAAGTGGATCAAGGCATTTTATGGCAAGTGTATTAGTGTCATTTATTGTAGATAGCAGCATACTTTCTGTCCCATCCAACTCAATCAAAAGGAACAGGCAACTCACTGAGATCAGCAACTGAGGATCCATACATTCACCTTCTGAGCTCTCTTTCTTGAGCTGCCTGATTTTGACTGAAAAACTATCTTGTTCGTCTCTCAGGTGTAGGAATGATTTTATTTTTGTCAGATTTGGCTGAACCTTTGAATGATTTGCTCTCCAATGATGCCCTCCTGGTCGCCACCTGAGCACCACCAGCTGCTGCAGTTCTTTCAGCAATTCTTTTTTGGCGTTGGATTGCTAACTCTTCCATTTTCTTCCTGATCTCTTCTTCCTGTTCACAAGTATTTTTGGTAAGGAGTTGAAAAGTTGGAGAAACATAAGGAAGAACAACTTGAATAAGCTACTTGATATATACCTTCTCTTGCTTGCTCTTCTGAACTGTGGGCCTACTAACAAATGATGATTTCTTGCTTTTAGACATCATCTCATTTCTGTTCTTACCAGGGGATCCTAGCACGGTTTTAGTCCTCACTTCTGGAACTTTTCTCCCATTAATTCCGTTTTTCTTGACAGTGATCTTGTCACTATTTGAAGGAAGCTTTTTCTCAGTTTGATCACCAGACTCAGCATATGAGCTCCTATGACCTTCCATGAAAGATATGTCAATTCCCTGGTCTGTAACCCAGGACTCTCTTGTAGATTCAAATGCAGAATCTCGTTCAAGGACCACACAGAGGTCATCCGGTTCATAGGCATCCATACGATTATGTTCTGCAGTGCCATTTTCTGCCTGGGAAGATAAAGTTAGATCCGCGGCCATACTTATGTCGGTTTTCCATTGAGAATCATATGAATCATCCACAGCAGATCGAGCATGAACCATGAAAGAATCGTCAACAAGTACATCTCTTCTACTCGACTTGGCATTTGAAGAATCACCCTCTATTGACAGTATGTAATTGGCTGCATCCTGGTTTTCTGGTTTCCCCGAGTGATTGATAACAAACCAATCATCTCCTTTACCAGGCTTGATTATGGATGACTCAGTGGAACGAGATAAGATACCCCTGGGCCCACTTCCTGATTCTTCTAATCTTTGTGAACATACCAAATCCTCATCTGCCGAGTTCCTTCTCTTCATTATTGGTCGAAAACTCTCTGCATTTTCAATATCTTCCAGCCTAACTCTATCCTCATGTTCCCCATCCTTTTGACTCACAACAAAAGAATCACCTGTCACCATTCTGTTCAGTAATTTCTCTGATCCTAAGTCCATAGCACGATTGCTCCTTAATGAAGTTCCATCTCCAGAGCTTCTGACTATGAAATGCTCATCCCGAACATCAACTGGCTGCAACTTTTCTACCCCATTATCAACTGTGTCATCATCTTTCATCAGAAGGCTCTGGAAAGTATCCCAGCTCTCATTAGTCCTTACTCCCCTGGATGCATTCGAAACAAGGCCATCATCAAAATCTTGGTCGGGAGCATCACTTGATCCATTTGACTTGTGGTTGCTCTTGTTTGAGCCTTTTCTTTTCTGTGTACTTGAATTTGACTTGCGCAATTTTTCCAATGATCCAACTGCATCATCTACCTTCTTTTTGATGGCATCTCCATCAATGTACTCATCCTCATCTGAAGAAGTTTCATCAGAAAAACTATCACTTCCTCCATTTCTTCTCTTGGGGGTGATGTAGTTAATATTTCTGATGACAACGGTCTTAGAGGACTTCTTCCTGTGTTTTTTCCTGTATGGAACATCTGTAGAGGAGTTATTTTTGTTCTGATCTATATGGGAATCCGAATCACTCCTTCCTTCAGAGTCACTGGAGTCTGTTTTTCTGTCTTCTCCTGAATACTTATATCCCTTTTTGTTCAGGGACTTGTCCTTTTTTCCTTCACTAAATTCCTTCATGCTAGAAGGCCACTGCATATTTCTTGGATAATTAGGAGGGATAGGCTGCATGGTAGGGAAAGGATATCCTTGATACGGAGGAAACTGAGGAATAGGGCCTTGAAAATTGTACATGTATGGAGGTATCTGGTTTGGCCACTGCATTGGTACTTGAACTTCGGCTCTAGTTGATGCTATCTGGTCAGATGTTCCCATGCTACCATCTGCACTTTAATGAATTTGACATCAGAAAACAGTAAATAGTTCATCGGAAAGGAATATGGAGACATTTTGCCTTTTGCACAAGCAAGAATCCAATCGTATTAATTCATCAGAAACAGCAACAAAGCACGAGGAGGAGGAGAAATCAGATCATGTTAACCTGAACATTATAATTCTAAGATTAAAGTTTCTAAAAAAGTTGCAATCAGCAAGTAATAGTTGGACTCATTTTCTGTTGCTTGGGCATCAAAATGGGGATCATTGGTTGTGCTTTCTAAATCATACATGAAGTGCATTAACCATACAAGGAGCACTGCTGATTTTACCATATTCAGCATGTTTTTGGTAATGCGGTGCAGGTGCTTTTACAAAAGTGCATCTTGACCCAAAAAAACACCAATTTGATGCTTTTCAGGTGCTTTTTGATATTTTCAGCATCAGCATATCGAAACCATCTAAAAACACTTGAAATATCATCTACACTTTTTCACTCCAAATGTGCTTTGAAAAACACTTTAAGATGTTGTGTAAATGCATTACCAAACAGTCTAAAAAGGCTAGAAATTGCTTTATGTTTCTTGCCAGAAAATGTGCAGGACCTCAAGTTTGTGAAAAAATCACTCTGCAAGGAACAGGAGGAAAAACAAGAAGATCGGAAACAGCACTAATGTGTAACAAATTGGATGTAGCCCTACTTCTAATCTAGTAATCTAACCATAAATAAACCAACATGTTCCTTCGATGCAATGCATAATAAAGAGAGGGTGAGCAAGGAAAGAATATACAATACCCTTTCTGCTGTCTGCAGTTGAATCAGATCTTGATGCATCTGAAGATCCATTGGGCATGAAATCACCAGTAGATACCCCCTTGTTTGTCAAATTTAGCATGACATTCTGATTAAGGGAACTAATTTCATTTGCAAGTACAATTCCTGATGTTCCTAAAAATGACAGCTCTGATGGAGGGCATGCCTCCATTGCTGCTAATTCCTTCATCCAGAGACCATCGCTATGCTTTTTCTTACATAATTCCTTGAAATTGTTGCATGCTTCCCTGCATATAAACACTAGTAGATTTCAAGGCTGGACGATTGACATCAGATGAAACTGTGATGGACTTTATAACTCCAGTGGAATTTTGATATTTGGCAAAAAACAAGGAAGAAATCGCCACATCAGCAGGCATCCCAAAGTTCAAATAACTGATAATGTTCTTTTCTCTTCATGTAAACACATATTTACAGCCAACAGAATTCAAAAGGTAAAAGTGTTTCATGTTTACAATTCAAGATTTGGCTGGTTTTTGTATTTAAATTAAGCAAATAAGAAACTCTGGGTGAAAATTGAATAATTATAACAGAAACACGGATATTAGGAAAAGGGTTTCAGCATTTTATTTTCTTAGTTTTCTGGTCAGAAAAGGGTTTGGCTTTTTTTTTTCCTCTTAGTTTTCTGGTCAGAAAAATTGCTCCCAAAACAATGAATGACAGTTATAATTTATCCCAAATCATACCTTAAACGTGAAGCTCCAAAAGCATCTGCGAAGGAGATGAGATCATTTATGTTGTCCACTTCAAATCCAACAACAAGGCCACGGGCATAAGCCATGGCTTGCTCTTTGTGAAGCAATGTTTTCCGTGCTTCCAGAAGCCGTTGAAATTGAATCCTAGATATCACAGCAAGTGATTGATGAGTGATGCTGATGGAAAGACAACACACACATACACAACGAGTTTGCTAAGAAAAATAAGAAGGATTACTTGGAGTTTCCTTCCAGTGCAGCATGATCACTTTTCTCAAGTTCATCTTTTAGCTGGGAACAAATATCAGTGAAGTCATTTAAAGAATTGATATGATTTTCTAGCTAAGCATCACAATTAATCAACAAAATTCACGGAAAGGTGAACTACCTTAGAAGAATCACTTGACTTCCTTGTGATAGTATTAGCAGTCGGTCCACTCCCTGGTAAAACAGAGCTATTAAGTACAAAAAGTAGCAATTTTTTGAAGTGGTATATGTTACACAATTAGTTAAAGTAAGCAATTCCAACAGGGGTTGAAACTATTGCCAATAATGATTCAAGTCCTGATGATAGTACCTTCCTCCAGTTGTCCAGCTACATTTGTGTTTGACAATTCATTGGCTTGAACTGCACTCTCCTCAATCTGCAGGATTTCTCTTTCTAGGCTGACAAATCTCTCAAGTACAGCCGGTGTACTAACAAAACGAACAAATCTGCACAAAAGACGAGATGAATTATCTTTTCAGGCATCTCTACAGAAACAGAAAAACAAAATAGCGGTTGAGCTCCTCGGCTCTTTGATAATACCCAGGGTCTAATACCGGTAAAGTTTCAAATTTACACAGACATCACGTAGTTTACACACAATTGCATATGCTATAATTCAATGCTAACAGCAAATTATCGTATGTTTAAACTGTTAATGGGACCAAGAAATGGCAGAGAACAAACCAATTTGACAAGGCAGTTTATTTGCTCAACAAATCAACAAGAGATTAGGATCTTGCCATTTTTATGGCGTAGAGCCCTGTA
The DNA here is from genome assembly GCA_964035475.1 of Salix caprea. Lineage (NCBI taxonomy): Eukaryota > Viridiplantae > Streptophyta > Magnoliopsida > Malpighiales > Salicaceae > Salix > Salix caprea. The sequence continues at coordinate 2,271,770 of OZ037745.1, read as the reverse complement.
AATGGTAGTAAATTTAAAAACTTTGAGTACAGTTCAAGATTAATTATCTATTTGAGTAGAAATCAAAATCCCAGTTCCATTAATTCAATGAACAATCTATAATCATTCACACTACTTAAATACATGGAAACAATAATTTGCAACAATTACAACAAAATGAGCTGAATTTCACCCCTTTTTCAAATTCAAAAACAAATCCATAATATCAAATAACTCAATCAAATCGCTCAATGGAATTATAGCCCAATGTCGAAATTCCCCAACAAGAATAAAGAGGAGCAATGTCTCGGATTCATTACCTCTCAAAAGTACCTTTGGTGAACCAAGGAGCATTTTTGGCTGGTGGGCAAAGTTTGATGGAGTACCCAACTTTAGAAATCTGATCTTTAATAAATTGAAGGTGTAAAATGAATGGTTCAAATAACCCAGAAGCCAGTTTCTCACTCTTGCCTCCATAGAAGAGAACCAGATCACACCTTCACGCACAAAAACAAAACAAAATATGAAAAAGGAAGATTTTTGGCCACAAAGACAAAAACTTTAAGTGAATTGAGAATTAAAAGAGAGTGAAAGTAGAGAGTGATAGTGATATTGCACCTGGTTCGAGTTGGGGTGAGTTGAAAGAGAGCATAGTCAAGAAGAGTTGAAGAATCCATTGAGAAAAGTCAAAAAGAATACATGGTCGTCTTGGATCAAAAGAAAGAATGGTATTGGGGTAGAGAGGTTGCTTTCTTTGAATCAAATCTCGGTATAATGTTTGTGAAATGAAAGGGAAAAGGAATAGTGGTAGTCATGCTGGTGGAACTTGAACATGCCTATAGCACTTTGAATGTGCTTAGCTTAGAAGAAGCTGAACTGGATATGATCATGTAAGAGAGTGACAGCAAGAGATGACGAAGATTCGCACATGCATAAGTGATTGGAGATGGGAGTATCTTTCGGCTGAAAAAATATTCATTGATTTGGTCAGGAATTATTTGAGCATTTACTAAAAAAAGTTCAGATAATTATTAAAATCCTCTCATAAAATATTTTTTTTATTTAAATAACCTATTAAAATATTTTTGTATCCATAAAACTAGCCTTCATCTAGGATAATCATGGAAACCTTTGTTGGATTTTCAATAATTAGATAATCATGAGCTGCAGGAGGAGGTAAATTTAGTCCATCATTAGTTTGTTTCTATTGTGAACCTGAGAAAAATTGGGGTCACAGTTTGACAAATGTTTTCGCAAACTAACATGGATGGATGAAAAAATATTTTATAATTAAATAGTATAGTTTTAACAAATAAAAAATTGAAAATAGTAATTTTGTTAAAATCATGAGAAAAGTGATTTCGACTCAAAAGGTCTAACCTCAAATTAACCTTACTTTTTACTCCAAATACAAACTCTAAATTCCCTAACTCTAAATTTCAAAAACATATCATAAACAGTAACATTAATCACTTTTTCTAAAAACAAACAATAACCTTAATTAATCCTAAATATAAGGCTAGCTTATAGAGTTTGTGGTTTGGTTTAAGGTTTGTTTTTAAGTTTAGTGATTAGTGTCTGTGGTTTGTATTTATGGTATTATTTAGGTCTTTGTATTTGGGGTTTGAGTCAATATTAGTTTGAGATTTGATATTTTTTTGTCAGAGTTATTGTTCCAATTGCAACTTGAACAAAATTATACTATTTTATAAAAATATTTTTTTTTTGTTAAACTATATTAATTTAAAAAAATCCAGAAAATTACTTGCAAAGTGGTCTACATATATACTCATTTAGTCTCTCTCTCTCTCTCTCTCTCTCTCTCTATATATATATATATATATATATATATATATAGGAATTAAATATTTGTCTTCACTATGACTACCGCATATATTGGTCATTAAATTAATGAATTTTATATAAAAACAATCGATGATTTTGATATGCTAAAATTAAAAATATATATATATATATATATATATTTATATATAAATTAAAAATATTTTGATTCATCATCATATCTCATTGATAATAACAAAAATCAGAAGAAATCTCAAAATTTCTACATCAATTTGTATAGTTGGATTGAAGCCAACCATGAGACAGCTGGAAAAATGGACCACTCGTGGGGTTGGCCCATTTTTGTACCAAATTATCAACATCTCACATTTCAAGCAATACCCTTTTCCACAAGAAAATCAAATTTATTTATTTATTTATTTTGTTAAATCAATGAGAAGAACCTTCCCAGGCCACCCTAAAAGTAATTAATTTTAGTCAATGGACAAAGGAGCTCTACGAAATAGAGATGGACCGTCAAATTAAATAAGAAAATATTGCCCTTCGATTGGTAGAAGCTACAACATCTTCTATGGTGGAAAAAAAAAAGAAAAAAATAATTATACATAGAATTATATGGTGAAAAACCTTACATCATAATGCATATTTAATTTCCTACAGCAATTAATTATAGCCATTCAGTGTCCCAATAAGGATTGATACCTTAAGCACATGGGACTAATTAATTGCACAACCTCAATTATTAATTAAATGATATACGGGGGTTAGGTTGACCTAATTATTATTATTATTATTATTATAGTAAATGTTTTAACTAAACATTAAGTAGAGCTAATTAAGGAGAGGAAATTAGTATTTACTCCTCACGAAACATTAAATGTTTTTTTAATATTAAATTTTTTGAGGATTGAATTTTATAATTTATTTTAATTTGTTTTCTATAATGTTATCTTGTTCTTATAACTTGAGTCATAAGTTTAATGCGTTAATCTAATCGTCTAATGTTTTATTTTTATTTTCTAAATTAATTTTATTTTCAATTTTATCCTTCACTCTTTGCATTAATTCAAAATTAAATTTCATAATTTATTTTAGTTTACACATTAACAGAGATTAATTTCCCTCTCCATATGATTTAAGAGCACACTACCCTTGTATAGATCAAAAGGGTTTAATTTTACTTTACCCTTCTAAAGTGTATAGGCTTTATAAATAAATAAACTTCTATTTATTTAAATGTACTCATCACCCTGTAATATTTCATCTATTTATCAATAAAGTCCCTCCATCTACCTCCGTGCGAAAAACAAACAAAGAAATCTTTTATATTCTATAAATTACAACTCCCCTCCAAAACTATAGATTTTCATTTAACTCCTTAATTAATAAAAAGTACAGTTCATTTTATTATAGTTTAATTGTTAAAAATTCAAATATTTTTGTAATATTTATACAACAAAATCATAAAATTGTAAAACATATAAATTCAGAGAAAATAAGGTATTTTATACCGACTTATATCTTAAAATGTAAATTTATGACCTGATATTAACTAAAATTGCTATAAAAACACGCGAGAAAATAAAAAATATTTGAAATGAACCTTGATTTTTGGATTTTGATTTTTTTTAAATATGATTCAGTATTATATTATATAATTATTTTATGGGTTGAGCAGGATCACCTTTTTGGGATGGACCCAATCAGGTTGTGCTAATTGATAGCCCAATAAACCTTTCTTCTTTTATATGGTCTTGGTGTGTAAGCCCAATAAGGTTGGGTTTATCGAGGCCCAACAACATATTTTTTAAAAAATATTTAAACTGGATCAAGCCCAGCCACGTGGTCTGAAATAAAAGAAGTCCAACCCATGGTCCCTAGCGAGCTCGCATGGTGGTTGTTGATGGAGTTACAGCAGAGAAAGAGAAAAGGAGAGAGATGATGACAAAAACTAGGAAGAAAGAATGGTTTTTTGCCAACTTTGAAATCAAATCTACTGTTGTTATTTTTTCCCTTCAATTTTTTCATTGTCTTTTCTTAAATCAAAGTCAATTGAGATATAACATGTATTCTTCCCTCTATGGAAGAGCCGAAATTCATGAAAAAATAGCCTGACCATGGACGGCTTGACTCCTACTTTATAACCGACAGAATGAATCATATATATATATAATTAATTAATTTAAATTGAAGTAACTGTGATATTTATTTTTTTATGCGAGTAAACTTTAGTACTTGAAAAATATATTTTATGGGGCTAGATGTGTGAGTAAAATTCTGGTTATCTCAAGTTCTTATAAGAGAATCACAAGCTCTCTGTTATCACGACATGCTTCTTTTGGATACGGGGGAATAAATAAAATAAAATAAAATAAAAAAATCGTGATACATACAATTCCTCCTCTCCAGAAATACATGCAATTCCTTCCCTTCTTCCCCGAGAGATACATGCAATTAATTTATACCTATCATCAGTTAATTACTACGATTAATTAATAGTATTAACATAAAAAATGCTCAAATTCGTGCAATTTCTTGTTGGCTACTCATCTTTGGCAGAACATGAGAACACCACAAACCTTAATTATTAAATTTACAAAACACTGCTAGAATTTCTTAGAAATCAACAGTGAAGGAGTTTGAGTAGCCCGCAAGGTTTTATTATTATTATTATCATTATTTTTTAGCATCAAGCTGTACAATACTAATTCTTACTTGACAAATAAGTCATCACACAAGAAAAGTATTCATATTGGTCCCCAAATATGAATATGCATGAAGTGTAAACTCCTGAATTTTGTAACCTTTTTTATAGTTCTCTGGGAAGACAAGAAGGGTGCCCTACTAACTCACTGTATATAGCCGAGTCAAGACTCACGTGGTCAACTCCAAGGTCAAGCATTCATACAAAAGCTTCGAGAACTAATTAACTAAAGATGGCTTCCATGCCGAAGCAGACAACTTCTACTTTTCCTGGGTTCACAAACAAAGAAGAAGAAGAAGAAGAAGAAGGAACCTGGTTCCCAATACACATGCCACTAGGATCTTTCACGGGCCCCTCGAGAATTATTTTTTTAATTCCTCTCATGAACACAATTGTTTTCAAACAAGTGAAGATTTTAATATCTTGTGCTCACATCGTAGTCAATATTTCCTGTTTAAATGCTTTTGGTCGATGAAATTTAATTGGTTTATCATATTAACCTGTTTTCAAGAACTAATAAATAATTTCTGTGACTTTACACCTTAGGGCATCTCCAGCAGCAGAGGCATCCGGGAAGCCAAAGCCAAAATTTCAAATATTTGGCTTTTTTGGGTTAAATTTCGTCTCCAGCAGAGGAGCCAAGTGAAGAGCCAAAATGGCTTCTTCATTTTCGGGAGCCATTCCTACATATCTATTCAGAGGAGGCAAAAAAAATAATACCGTTGAAATGTTACCGTTGTTGCCATTCTACAACGAACACAAAATATTTTGCAGCCGATCCGAAGAAGAAACACTCAGAAGAAAGACATTATTATTAAATTCAAAATTCATCTATTGTCCGAATAAAGAAACAAAAATTACCAGAAGAAGTCCTGACTGAGGATGAAATCTATTTCATCAACATCCTCGGCAAACAGCTGAGGATTGGTTAGTTCGGAGTCCAAAGGGTTCTGGAATTGAGACGATGAGGCTGCTGAGGTGGAAGAAGAGGATTGGATGTGGTGGTGCTGGCCTTGTTGCAAGTGACTTGCTAGCGTGCGCTTCATTTTGGCGGTGCTGTTACTCTCCCTCCTGGAGAAGAGTGGACGACAGCGTGGGGGGCGACTGGAGGTGGGTGGGGGGAGGGGGGCGGCGACCAGAAGAGAAGAAGATAGGGTTTTTTAGGTTGAAATGAAAATGAAGGGACAAACGGGGTGGGGGTGGGTTTTTATAGTAAGTATTATTATATTATAATAATTATTATTATATAATAGTTATTAATTATAATAATACCTTATAATTAATAATTATAATAATATCTGTTTTTGTTTTTATTTAAAAATACCTTGATGACAAGAGAGTAAAAAATTATATACAAAATTAATAATTATATTGTTGGAAGGTTTTTTAAAAGCAATTATATTACACTCCTATTAATTGTATAATTAATTGCATAATTAAATTATATACAAAATAATTGCATTACATTAAAATAATAATATAAAAAAAATGGCTCTCCAAAATGCCTTTTACTGTTAAAGTGCACACCAAAGCCAAAGCCATTTTTACACTATTCAAGCATCCATTTTAAATATTTGGCTCTCCAATATGCCTCTACTGCTGGAGATGCTCTTACATCTTTATAGGAATTTTAATTTTAAATATGAACGATCATGTTCTTAATTTTAAACAAGCTGCTCTCATACACGATGAACTCCATTCTCCTGGCTGCATGTTTAGCCAAATAATCAGCACAAGAGTTTAATTTGATTCTCCAAGTGAATGAAGAATGTCAATCTCCCATGATCCCTTCAACATCCCCCGAATATCCATTATTAGAGTTGTTAAAAAAATATGCCAATCTTGTTTCCCAAGTAACGCCACATTTTCACCCCAATGAATATATATAGTTCCTTGCCAACTTGTTAATGCCTACACAACACTCTGCGGACATTTGCGTGAATGAATTCTTTAAGCTCTGACTTACATACTTGGAGCTCATGAACCTTGATTTCTCAGAGTTGGCTTTAAGGTTGGCTTTAAGGTCGGAGTTAGAGATGTTAAATAATATTTATGTAGTCTTATTTATTAAGAATAAAATAATACTTTCAGTTTAATCTATATATATTTTATTTGTATTTAGGTTAGACTAAGCACTAATAATATAGAGATTACTCGTAATTGTAGCCTCTTTTTTTGTGTTTGATCTAGATTATTTGAAGGGGAGAAACCAAAGTCTCTTCAAAGGCCGGCTCTGTAAAAAACATCTCAATCCAGTCTGTCATAAGCCTTTTCCATGCCAATCTTTGCGACCAGAATACCATTTTTACTCCTTCCTGGAACAAACTATATGCACAAACTAATTACTATTATGAAATTTAATTTATGCAATACTTATCAATGGAAATGTGTACGTAAACTTCCCGACGTTAAAAAAACAGAAAAAACGAATACATCCCTTGACCATTTGGATTTTGTGTGTTCCGCACTTTATTACTTCGTTTTCAAACAGGATGACTTGTGTGTGTCATGCTGATCTTCATAAAACGTGTATTTATGGAAGTATAGAAACTTATTACAAGTAATTATCATCATGATATGTTACTTCAACAAAACTGCGAAGTAAAACTCTTTTGAACAATTAGACTCTGAAGGTAGGTAAAAAGTGTTAGAGAATAATATAAATTATATTATGTGATCTCGCTTAACAATTTAAGTTTTTATTTGAGCTGGTTTCTTGACATGAGTCTGAATCTCATCACCCTCATTCTATTTGATAAAAATCAAGCACAAGGTAGTGTGGGTCTATGTGTAAATTTCAAACTTAAAATATTTTCACTTGAGGGGGTGTGTTAGAGAATAATATAATTCATATTATGGGGCCTTACCTATAAACTTAAGTTTGTAGGTGAAATGGTTTCTTGACAAAAAAAAAACTTTGGAAGATCAGCCACCGCATTTTACTAAACGATAAAAGTGATTAAATTATTAATCACAAATTATTATACTTCAATTTTGGATCACCAAAATATTCCAACGAATATAAATTGAAGAGCAGCCACATTGTATTTATTTTAAAAATGAAAATGACATCAAAGTAACGAAGATCCAGGCAACTAGATTTTTAATTAATTTTTAAAAAGGTCATGACCAGGGACCAAAAGAAAGATGTAATGTGGCGGGGGTAAATAAATTCACCCTTTTATAGATATTTATTCCGAAAAGATATCAAGAAAAATATGTATTCACAACCCATTAGAGTGACCATGTCAGCGATCTTAATAAGAAATAAATTTAAATAAACGTGTTTGAAGGATTTTTCCGGTTGCGCCTAGAGAGTCAAATAACTCGAAAGATTTTTACTTCTTTTTTTCTGTGTCTTTCCGCAACAAATACCAGGTATCTTCTCAAGACTAGTCGGTCCGAATTTGGAATTTCATACCTTGAAATCAAACAGAAATGAAACCCAGTCTTTCTGTATCGATCCGCTCTTTAACCTATATATATAAACACCCGTCGAGGAAAGACTTGTGAGAAACACGATTAGTTCAAAACAATTAAGTTCTTTTTATCTTTATTTGTTTTCTCAGCTTCATCTTCAAGCCATGCAGCAGCGTTCAGCATCAGCAGCAAAAACCTTATGTCGTAAAATCTTGAACCACCATAACCAGATCCAGCCCCTTAGAAGACCACCCTGCGATGTTTTCATTAACCACCGCTGCATCGATACGAAGAGGACCATTTCCGGGCTGCTCTTTAACCATCTTTCTGGACTCGGGCTCCATCCATTTCTGGATAGCAAGAACATGAAACCTGGCGACAAATTATTTGACAATATTGATAGAGCCATCCATGAATCTAAGGTCGGGGTTGCTGTATTTTCTCCCCGTTATTGCGAGTCATACTTTTGCCTCCATGAACTGGCTTTGTTAATGGAGACCAAGAAAAGAGTTATACCTATATTCTGTGATGTCAAACCGTCTCAGCTCCACGTCAAGGACAATGGGCTTTGTCCTGGCGAAGATCTGCAAAGGTTTACATATGCTCTCGAAGAGGCAAAGTACACCGTTGGACTTACATTTGACACCATCGAAGGGTATGTATTCTATACCAATGTTCTTGATTTGTAGCAAGAAATGTTGAGTAGAAGATACTTGCATGTATAACTCATAATTTAAAAACTAAAATACGATACTACCGTTATCATTTTGTTTAGTCCATGCCACTATATTATGTTTTAATGTTTGATTTATATATACGTCTAATATATAACTAATCTTCATGTTTTCTAAATTCAGGGACTGGTCTCAGTTCTTAACGACAGCCATGGATGCGGTTGTGCATAATTTGATCGAAGTGGATGCAGAAGAAACACACAAGCACCGAGGTTATTTCATGAAGAATTATTACAGATGAGAAATCAAGATGAAGCACACTTATGCAAACAAAACCACGTGGATCATGGATTAATTAATTAATTACGCATCAAATTCTTTTATTTGTTATTTTTTTATTAACGATCAATTCTTCATTCATAATTTTTTTTCCCTGGCAATTGTAAAAAATAAAAGATACTTCAAAAAAGAGGGAAACTAGCTCAAAGTAAGTATCGAACAATCAATGTTGATTGATGGCTTCATGTAATTAGTGATGGTGTCTTGTCGATCGAATAAGTTGCACATATTTTTTTTTTCAAGAAACGTACCTGTAATTTCAAATTAGATTTTCCGGCAATAATTGAAAGCCGGATATGATTGATCATACGGGTGTCTGTATTTGTACTCCATGTATTTTGTTCTTATGAATAAATTTAATTGAATTCTCGTTTATATTTGAATCCAAAGTTATACAAATCTATATTAACTTGTGCTTGATTTTTATCAGATTCTAATACTATATTAAAGAAACATCTCACCTAAAAAGTTAAATTATTTAAATAAAATTTCAAAATAAAATTTATATTATTCTCTAACCCATCTAGTTTCGAAGTCGAAGATGTTATGCTGCCAAAATGCATTTGACGATCTCTCCTTTAATTATGAGTTACGATGGAAAATTAAGGCCTCGCTAAAAGGGAGATGTGCTCGACGCTAGCTGCATGCGGGCATTGAAAACCAAAAGCCTGAGTAAAAAAAAATATCAATCGAGAGATGAGAGTAAAGAGGCAGCCACTTTAGCTCAAATTTCCACGAAATTTAGATGTAGTTGGCGGTGAGGTTCAAGAAAGCCATAGTCTTTTGAGAAAATGTATTGGGTTTCTTGGACACCCAAAAATTAACATGAATGAATAATAATAGAAAAAACATCGAGCATTGCTGAGATCACCACTTTAATCAAGAGTTTAAAAGCAAAATGATGTTTTACTTGTCAAGTAAAAGTTTACTGAATGATTTAAAAGCAAAAAATAAATCTATTAATCCCAAACTTTTAATCACCTATTAGGTAAGATAAGAGTAGGCTTAATATTATTTTTTGTTTTTGTTTTTTTTAAAAAGGAGCTTGCCACCCTCACCTCTCTATCGGGGACGTATACACAAATAATAATCGAAATTAAATTGAATCTGGATATAACGTGGAAAAACAGCCGAAATGGAATATACGTTGGATCCTTGAACTGTCTCAATGGAATATTTAGAAATAAATCTGACAAGGGTGACAGACTCAAAGAACTTGATTTTAATAGTCAATCAAGCTCAAACAAACACTTCGAAAACTAAAAATTCCCATGAAGAACAAGGAATGAAATTACAGAGAAATCGATTTGCATAAGTTACATGTTTTGACCGGAAAACACGAGCTAATTATATTGATTTTAATGTCAATGTGTCCGTACACTCGTAAGGACCTTTTCCCTGTCTATAGATCGGGAACTTTCCCTGTGTTCTCTGCGTATATCACACACCGAAATTAAATATGGATTTGGTCGGAAGGAATCTGTGTTTTGTTCTGACAGCTTGCTCTGTGTGCTGTCATTTGACTTTAGTGATTGTTCGAACATTCATCGATTGGGACATTTATTAAATTTCACAGTACACGTAGGAGATTTAAGGATTTTTGAAGTGTTTTTTATTTAGAAATTCATTAAAATAATATTTTTTAAATTTTTAAAAATTATATCAGCACATCAAAATAATTTTACAAAAATCATTTTTTCAAAAACATTTTTAAATTGATTTCTCAAACACAACTTTTATTTTTATTTTTCAGGAAAGAAAACAAGGAGACTAGGTTTTACTTGGACAAGTGCAGTTCATAAGCTGTTTCTTTATTCATACAAGAAAATGCTTTTGTAGCCAATGGATAACTTTTAAATCTCCTAATTCTTCTATTTATCAAGCTTGTGTTTTAAATCAAATTCCTTGGGATTTTCCCCAAATATCACACAATTAAAAGGAAAGGCAAGCTAGATAGCTGGCATGAAAATAATTTTTCAATAAGAAAATAATTTTGTACCAAGAAAATAATTTTCAATAAGAAAATTAAAATGATTTCCCTCTAGAAAATATTTTTTTTATTTATTTTTTCAGAAAAAAAAGAGGAGAATTACTTGGTACAAAATGGGAAACACAGAGAGCAGCTTCCTCAATCCAAATCCTCTCACGGTACTCATATTGACATGACTGTAGATTAAAATCTTGAATTATTGATTGTGGCGGTAAGGCTGTCGTTTCGTGGAATATGATTTTTTTTTATAAATGATTTCGATGATGATAATAGTTCTACGAATATTCGTATCTGTAATTATATATTAAAATATAAGTTTTTTTAAGAGCATTAATCGACTATTATCTCTTTAATATAGTATTAGCATTATAATATATCTCCAATGTTAATATGCAAAGTCTACTTAATTTTTAATTAATAAAAAAATCAGCGTTGGAAAAAATCTTTGAAAAAAATATAGAATAGGTTAAATGTTTTTTTTATTACCCTATTTATTAACCACATATAACTGTAAATAACATAAAATAGACATTTTAAATCACTGCTAATGTATATAATATATTGTTAGCACTTTATATTTCTTATGAAAACTCTAAAATTGCTTAGAAAACCTAAAAAATAATAATATTAAATCTAAAAATATTAAATCTAAAAAATTAAAAGAAGCTTAACTTGCACAAAGAAGTTTTCATGTCTTTTTATTTTATTAGAATAGTAAAGTGGCATAATTGTACTTAAAATAAACAAGTCTAAGGTTGGTTCTAATAGCATTTTCATCTTTTTTACTTTGTTTTATTTTAGGTTCATTTAGAATTTCTTTGATAATTTTAAAAAATTAAATATTATTAAAAACAATTATTGATGCATGTGGAAGAGATAGTTGCCCCCTGTCATCTTAAATCGGCACATGTGAGCCCGTCAAGTTATCAAATGCTATCATTTCTGTAATTTTTTTTATTTAGTTTTTATATCAAATTTATTCTTTATTTTTTATTAATATTTTTTTTGTTTGTAATATTTTTTATGATTAGAAACTTTATTTCATGATTTTTTTTTTTCATATCTACATATTTATAAGGTAATCTTTATTTCATGATCGAGTCACTAGTTTTAAGTATTAACATGATTTATGTCTAGTCTTTTTATGTCCTTTATTAAAAAAAAATATTTTTTAATTTCATCATTTAACATTAGATTATTGAGAGTTTTGTCATTTATTCCACTTTATTTTTTGTGATTTAACCTGATCTCATATCTTAAAATGAATTAATTGAGTTAACCAAAGTTGATTTGATTTTTTTTTCTTGATGCTTTTATATAAAATTGATTTTTTTTTTTATCAATTTTATTAGTTAACATTAAATTATTGGGTCTTGAGCTCTGAGATTTTCCCACTTGTCTTTTTGTGAGGTTATCTCGCATTTTAATTGCGTGTTAATTAAATTAAACTAAGTTAAATAAGGTTATCATAACTTAAATATATTTTAATTTTTTTTTAAAAAATTATAACTTCTATATTCTTCTCTGGAACCGGTCAATTGAAGAACCGGTCAATTGTTTAAAAGATTTGTGCCCCCAATTGAAATCAAGCAGCAATCAGATTTGACCCATGACGCAATTCGTTCCTCTTTTTAATATGCTATGGCACAAGAAGAGTTTGTGGATGCAAATTGTTGGTTGTCGCTATACCATGAAAGTATGCAATTTATGTATCGTCCCCATCACTATAGTACTCCTGTTCTTTTCCCAATGACTTTGTAATGATGTCTCTCGACTTATTAGGTTTTTAATTATAAAATATTCCTATGTAAAAGTGAATTAAATGATATATTTTGATACTTACAGCCATGCTTACATATTTTTATTAAAATGGTGTTGATTTTTTATTTTTAAAAAATGACAAAACACGTGTGTATTTATGCAAAAATACGTTATTAAGTGGAATAAATATAGATTTGGAATTGAATGGAGAATGAGTACATAAATTTGGGATTAAACTGAGGCTTCCTCAAAAAGATCTACACAGCATATTATTTTTTGGAACTTTCTTTCGCTTTCACAGATCCTTAAGAGAAGAAAAAGAACTGAGCAGATACTTTGTATCTTATCTTTACATTTATCTTCTTCTAATAATTCCAACGAAAGCGATCTGTAAGAAAATTATAGTGATAGATGGGGAGCTGGGTGTGATGATGCCAAAAGTTATGACCGAAAGGGAAAGCTGGAAAGGGAAGTATAGCCAACCCCGGTGAGTCAACATTTAAGTTACTGTTTAACCGTGCATTTTAAAAATATTTTTTATTTTAAATTCATTTTTTTATGCTTTTAAATTATTTTCATGTGCTGATATTACAAATAAAATTTAAAAAATAAAAAAATATTATTTTGTTATATTTCTAAATAAAAAGTATTTTTAAAAGCAAAAAATACTCCCAAACAGTCACTCAAAAGCCATGATTGACTTGATGAAATTAAAATAGATGAATAGTTAGAAAAAGAAAAAACTGAAATATACTGTTCAAAAGCAATATTTCTCTACCTTGAAAACTAGAGTCTTCACTTTTCTAAATTGTAATGGTGTGAAAAATACATTTTAAAGATAGTTTCTCAATACAAAATTCTCTCCTTTTTCTTTTTCAAATAAAAACAATATGAATTGCACAGCCTTTTCCTTCTATAATGTAAGACATTAAACTTATTTCTTTCTTATATTTTCATATTTATTTAGGATCATAAATTTATTTTTTATTATAAATCTAATATAAAGATAGGGTAAATACTATTAGTTTCTTGGAACCTATATCTTGTTATTTGAGAAGGTAGTTCTTTGTCATGATATTGATTTTGATATTTGAATTTAAATAGATTATAGATCACTTGCAAACATATAGATTTAATCTTTCAAGTGCAAAGGGTTCCCCGGTATCAATTGACTACAACACTAAAGTAAAAAAGAAAAAAAAAAGAAAAAAATTTTTTTGGACTTAGCGAGTATTTAACATTGTATTTTAAAAATATGGATTTTTTTTAAATATTTTTATTTTTTATTTTAAATTAAGTTTTTTTTTTGTTTTTTATATTATTTTAATATACTAATGTTAAAAATAATTTTTTAAAATTAAAAAAAAATATTATTTTAATATATTTATAAATAAAAAAACAATTTCAACTGTAATTCCGAACAAATTCTTAAAATTCGGGGGATTCAATTTAGAAAATTATAGAAGCAGCCGGTTAGTAGCATGACGCCAATTTTGTTTAGGTACTGAAGTGAAAAATATAGAAACTACAGGGAGAAAAGGTGATTTTCTATTTACCGAGACAAAAAACATTTGTCCGTCCACTATATCTCGGTAGTGGTGAAAGTAAATCTATCCAAGAGATGCTTGTGTCTGCTCACCGACAAGCATCCTCATACGTGCTTGAAGTTCTATGCATGAAACACCCATCTGCATTTGCCCATTTCTTGATCTTAATTAACTACTTTCTTTTTTCAACAATCCCATCACTTGCTTGAAAAACATGAAAATGGGATCTGAAATTTGCTTTCTTTTTGTTAATGTTGTTCTTGTTGCGGTAAGCATAAACAAGGGGGTTAACTGTATGAATGTCAGCAGCGGCAATACCAATCTTGAAGACTACACACAGTTCCTTCTGGCCAATGGCGTGGCTCGTACACCACCAATGGGGTACTATTGTGTACAGATTTCAACGTCCGAGGAAAAAAAAGTGTATTTCTGGGTAGTGGAGATAAGAAAATGTTATTCTAGTCAAAGTTTGATTGGTGAACAGTAAATGTTTTTTTTTATGCAGATGGAATAGCTGGAATCATTTTCAATGCAATATAGATGAGAGGACTATTAAGACTACTGGTGCGTATCAATCTTCAATGCTAGCTAGCATCACTTTCTCCTTCAACATGCTACGACCATGCATGTGCCGAGTTTTCTCTTTGAGAATTGTTCAAACAGAATGATCTCTTGAATGATCAGATGTTGAATCGTTCATGTTATAATATCAGTGTACAAATTGGAGATCTATGACCACTTTATACTAGAGCTAGTATTTTGATTTTAAATTATTTGAAAGGACTGGCTAATTTTAACGAGAGCACATTTTAAATCGCTTTCAATTTTCATATTGACTTTGAATGTGTTTATTATTAGTTTTGAAATTGAAGTTTCAGTGGTTTGATTAAACAGTTTTGTTTTTTGTGTTTGAATACCTTACCGAGTCAATGCTCCTTGCCCGTCTTGTACTGAACCAGAGATGCACTAGGAATTTGCTCCTCTTGTTCTTTGCAAATAATTTTAATGAACAAGTCATAACTGTTGGGATTTGTTTGAATTAGACCAATCAAGGTCTATAAACATCCACTGAAAAATCAACTGAGAGAGAATGAGAGTCTAGACCATGATCAAGTCTTACCTTAAAATTGGTCTTACAAACTTTTGTTGTTGATGTGAAACGAAGGAACTTATTTGTGGGAGTGTTCCTCGTTTTAGTATAGACTAAATCAAATAACGGATGCAAGAGATTCAAAATCCAAGTCCTCTCGAAAGAAATTCCTTCTTTTTTTTGTCTGTTTTCAAGATTGACTTTTGCCGATTCTTGTTTGGTTTCTGGGTAACAGCTGATGCTCTTGTTTCAACTGGTTTGGCGGCACTTGGATACAAATATGTTAACATTGGTATGTGACATAATTACTCGCTCCCTTTTGACCATTTTTTGTGTGGATAAATATTGGAAAACTTGATGTTGTCACCATCCATAGCATGCCCACACATTTACCAAGTGTGTCTGCTACGGCAGATGATTGTTGGGGAGAAGAGACAAGAGACTGGAAGGGGAGTCTAAGGGCAAAAGCTTCCACCTTTCCTTCTGGGATCAAGGCTCTAGCAGATTATGTACATTCAAAAGGCTTAAAACTTGGCATATATTCTGATGCAGGGTAGACCTCTTTTAATCACTCAGTTATTTGATGGCTAGGACCTATGGTAAAAACTATAAATGATATTAAGAGACTTTAACTTTTCCTTTTGGACTCCTCAGCTACAGCACCTGCAGCAAGAAAATGCCAGGTTCTCTTGGACATGAAGAACAAGACGCAAAAACCTTTGCTGAATGGGTTGGTTTCGTAATCTGCCGCGGCCTAATTGACATGACTTGTAGTTGTTTAGAAGTAATTGGGAAAAGCTGAGAAATTAATGAACTGCATTTCCAATTTGTCTCAGGGAGTTGATTACTTGAAGTATGATAACTGCTACCATGATGGATCCAAACCTCAGGATAGGTACCATAAATTTTGTGTAACTTCATTCACTTGTGTCAGATGAAATTCCTTTTCCTCTGGTTACAGGTATGCCAGGATGAGTTATGCATTGAGAAAGGTTGGGCGGCCGATTCTTTACTCGATATGCGAATGGTAAGTCGCGCGATTGTGCATAAATTCTTTCTTGGCATGTTCTGTCTGCTGTCAATCTAGCACAGTTTTAATGAAAGAGTAAAGAAAATTTTATTTAATTCTTGAGGTTTTATTGACAAAAAGTTTACAAAGTAACAATCTCACAGGGGACAAGAGTATCCGGCAAAATGGGCAGGTTTGTATGGCAATGCTTGGAGAACTACAGGGGATATTAAAGACACATGGGAAAGGTCCTAGTCCTTTCTCCTTCTGGCTTTGAGCTTCTTTCAATGTTATATTCTAGCCAATAAATTGATTTTGCACACATGATTGTTTCATTGTTTCAGTGCAATATCAATCGCGGATCAAAACGACATTTGGGGTCGGTATGCAGGACCTGGCAGATGGAATGGTAAACTGCAACTGTTGTTCTAGCTTCTGCCCTGAATTTCAATGTCTCGTGTGAAACTATGCGGCCCTTGTGCAACAAAATATTAAAACCGACAATTTCTTTGCTGCAAAACTTACTTATGTTTTCCCTATTTTACAATCCACATAGATCCTGACATGTTAGAAGTAGGCAACGGAGGGATGAGCTTAGAGGAGTACCGCTCTCATTTTAGCATTTGGGCTCTAATGAAAGTGCGTCTCTGAATCTTAAACCTTTCCCATGTCCGTCACTGCAACTTGTTATAATCCACAGCCTTGTTCTGATAGGCACCTCTACTCATTGGATGTGATGTCCGATCGGCAAGCCATGAAACTCTTACAATCCTTGGAAACAAGGAAGTTATAGATGTTAATCAGGATCCATTGGGAGTTCAGGGCAGGAAAATACGAGCAAAAGATGGACTAGAGGTGTGTTCTGAACACAGTTTTTTCCTTTACCAGCAGAGTATTAATTAACGACGCTGAATTTTTGATGCAGATTTGGGCAGGGTCGTTGTCGGGGAAGAGAGTTGCGGTGGTTCTGTGGAACAGGAGTGGATCTCGGGCCCCTATAACCGTCGGATGGAGGGAAATTGGACTTTCTCCAGATAATCCTGCCATTGTCAGAGACCTGTGGGCGGTATGCTAAACATTTCAGTTTACTTCGAGCTTATTGCAAGCATGTTTTCATTCCTTTACCTTCTGAAAAAAAAAAAGGGTCTCAGATTCAGCTATCAGATAATGCGTGATGAAATTGTTGTTTCATAGATAACAAAACCAATGCAATTTCTATATTCAAACACCATTTTCGTTTCTGAATCGCAGCACTCGTTTGTTTCAATGAGAAAACGTTATGGATTGACTGCGTACGTTGCTTCCCACGCCTGCAAGATGTATATCCTGACCCCATCCTAGCCAGGAGATCCGTAGAATCCTGAGAAACGAAGGAAGTTGAAAGTGTTGATCAAGATCCACTGGGAGTTACTGCAAGAAAACAAGAAGTATAGGTTTTTTTTTCAGGCAGTGTGAGACAGGATGAAAGATATGGTAATATATTTTATTTGTGACATGTAAAATTAAGCTGAAACTAAGTTTGAACAAGAAAGAGAATAAGAAGCTGAGGGTAAATTCTGTGTGTCTTCAAATCTCCCGACAGCAGAAAAGTCAACCTGAGAAAAGATTGAATTGCAGGGTCCATCTTTCTAATTGAACTTTGAACAGACTTTAGCAAGATGGAACATCTTGACTTGGAAACAAATCATGGTATGTTGAAATCCAGTTGCACCTAACCTTGGTTCAACGGTTGATTGGTCGAGAGATGGGATAAAAATTGCGATGTCATTATTCAAGTTTTATTTTCCATAAATGTAAAAGAATCCTCGTCTTCCACAAAGAGTTCCTGATGTTTGTTTCGACTACAGTCGTGTCGAGATTGACAATGCACCTATTCGAGTGCTGACCCAACCATGTGCCTGCACTAGTAGAGTTCGACCATATTTGGTTCCACGCAGAAGACAGGAGGGTGAGTTTGCGCTGGCATTGGATTTTAATTAAATGTTAATTTCATCATTTAATATTGTGTTTGAGTGAGGATTATATTTTATGATTTTTTATTTATTAAATCGGGTCATTTTTTTATGTTCTTTTTTTTAAAATTCTTTTTAATTTCATTCTATAGCATTACGCTAATTAGAATTTGGATTTTGTAATTTGTTTCGATTGCATTTTACAGGGTGGTGATCTTGGTCTTATAACTTGAATTTCTAATTTTATAGGTCAACTGAGGTTTTTTTTTTTTAATATTAGTTTGATTGAGAATTGTACTTTATAATTTATTCTTATGCTTTTTACAGATTATCATGGTTTCATAACTCAGTTTATAGATTTGATATGTTAATTCCGTTGATCTAAGACAATCCAATGTATTATGGTTTTAATATTAATTACAAAAAATACGTGTCATCTTGAAATGTTTTTGGTCAAACTAAGTTTTTATTAGTCATTCAAGTTGTCTTTTGACTTGTTAAAATTTTTGACTTGTCAAAAGAACCGGGTCATATATAATCAACCTTATACTATTTAATTTTTTTCCACTATGAAAAAAAAATATTAGCAAGAATTGAATATATATTTTTTATATTGAATTTTTTTACTCGGCTAATATATCTAATAAAACTAACCAGGTAGATTTTTAAGTCCCTTATTATTATTATTATTATTCTATATTTTATGTTTGTTTGGAAGAATGATTGAAATTATTTTTGAAAGTGCTTTCCGTTCAGAAATGCATCAAAATAATTTATTTTTTTTTAAATTATTTTGGATATTAGCACGTCAAAATAATTTAAAAAAACTAAAAAAATAATTTAAAGTAAAAAAAATCAAATTATTTTAAAAATACTTTTAAAATACAGTATCAAACAAACACCGCAAACAAGTTTATGATCATGATCCTACCTAATAGATGACAAGTTAAAATCAGCAAACAAGTTTTGGTTCTGTTAGACCGTATGACTGATACCAAACACTGAACACACCGACCCCTTGAATAAATAAAAGTTGATTTCTGTGAATGTGATTTATGTTTGCAGGCCACACACCGCCTGGCTGAATTGTCAAATACACTGTGTAGCCCCATTTCAAGGATAAGGCCTGGAGCTCTGGACCACTTCTTTTTCTTCCAGGATATACCAAAAATCCTTTTTTCCCTTTTCTTGTTCTGTGCTTGATCTGTCATTTTGAGCTGAAAGTATGCTGTCACAAATCCTAAAAATGGAGCTGAAGCTGACGAGTTCTTTCTTAGATATATGGTGATCGATAGTCTTATCAGTGGGCCAAGAAGAAAAACTCATCTGCCATTAATCTGCTCAATGGCCTAAAGTTTGGTGATACTCTTGATCCTACGGATAAAACTTTGAAGGAAAACAAGAGCCATTGATCTTTGTATTCAGCTGGGAAAATGAGAAATGACATTTCCAAAAGTTTGAATCAGAACACCCCCATTTCTAACATGCTTGTCAATTCTGTTCCGTTCCGTCTGAAATGACTGGTACATTTCATTTTAATTCAAAAAACAGAACAAACCGAGTAAGTTTTAGTGGCCACAGGCCGATTCGCCATGTTTCTTTTCGTATGTAAAGCACAGCAAGGCCGCCACTATACAGCCTTGATTTAGTCAATAGCCAACTTCAGACCTTATCTTCTATCTTGTGTCTATCCTTTTCATTTTTGAGATGGCAATCCATTAAGAAAACATTGAGATCTCTACAATAAAGAAAACATATTGACAGGTTTTCATAGACAGCTTTTAAGCTGACAGCAAAAGGAAGACAAGGCACATTTGTCAGAGTGGATCCCTGTCTTTGAAGTTCTGAATAGTTCAGACACCCATTCTTAGTTGAAGAGTCTCCATGATTAAAAAAAGTTTGCATCTTCAGGCACATTTGAAGAGGATTTAGGTTACCATCAGAAACAACCAATACCTAAGCCTTTCAACTAGTTCATAAGATGTTATTATTCATGTTCGGCACTGGGCCTAACAAAAACTGAAGTTGGCAACAGTCCTAATCACTCTCATTTACGCAAATAGCATCCAACTGTTGGGTGTCACTTGTGCTCCAAGGAATGCGTTGGAATCTCAAAAAGGGATTTTAATATTTCCAGGATGTAAAGTATTTGTCTGCTGAACTAGCTTGATCTGAATTACTTGGTTCATTCTGAGTGGATTGCACTATCCTTTGGTCTGAAGAAAGCAAAAACAAAGCATGTATTTGGGATTAAAACAGAGAATTTTCTGGGATTTCTTATCTTTCAAGAGGTATATATTCGGCTTGCTTTGATTCGTCTACAACACAGCTTTTAAGATTCGGCTGTTCTCACCATTACTAGATAAAATCTATAGATAAAACAATATATAACAATTGAAAAAGTATAAATTAAGCTGATATTTTCCCGATGAATCCTGTATAAATCCCTGGAGTTTCGATCCTGTTTTGTTATTGATCAAGAAAAACAACAAAAACGATAAGAAAATGATTAACGCCTCCGAGGTAAATCACCTTACTTCTTCATCAAGTAAACCATGTGGTATGGGCAGCTAGCTAGATATGAACACCCCAAGCCGCCACCCACACCAGAAACCATGGGAGAGCATGTGCTTTTCAACTATTTCTTTTTGTTTCAATGAACATGAGATCCATGTGCATAAATGATGTATTATAATACTATTTTAGAGTTTGCGTGTGATCACTAGTAAATTTTATTTGCTGAATGACTCCACATTCACTATATATATATATTATCATATTTAATAATAGGATCATAATTATTAATTTGTACTATGAATAAAACGCAAATCATAGAGTGCTATACATTATTTAATTAAAATATATATTTTTACATGACCGTATTAAAATTATATATAAAAAAAAAAAACACAATTGAAAACACAACAAGCACCCACCCATTGTGCAGCAAAGAAAATCAGAAAAGAAAAGAAATGATTCATGGAGATAAAAGAATTGATGACACAAATCGTTTGACTTAAGGAGTGACAATGCATAAATGATTCTAATTTTTTGTTTTTTATTTTTTTCTTACAGAAAAAGGTGGCAATGTCAAAGTATGAGTGGGTTTGTTGAGGCACCAACTTCCAAACAAACAGAGCTGTCATCATGGAAAGTGAAAAAGCAATGAGCTAGATTTATCCTATTACAGCACGAAAATGTCGAGGAGCCAATGAGACAATACCCCACGTTTTCTGTCCGCTGTTTTTCCAAATGCTTACATTAGTATTAAAATAATATTTTTTTTTAAATATTTTTAATATTAGTATATTAATATAAAAATATTTTTTAAAACATCTATTGCATCAATATAAATCTTGAGCATAATATTAAAAACAATTTAATTCATGTAAAATCTAGTATTATTAAACCTGACTTGTCTCGAAATTCATGTTAAACTTGATAAATATGGCAAGTAAATCAACAATCTAATTAATTCAATTAAAATCTAGGATGAAACTCGATTTTCTTTTTACAAAAACTATTGAAATAATTTTTAAAAAACTTAAACCAACGTGAAAAACCTACCAAACCTCCCTAGCGATTTCTCTCTCGAAAAAAATTGTGTGTTTGGACAGAAGTGTGGGCTGCTGTAACATATGAAAAGCATGACATGAAAAGCGTACAGGGCAGTTCCAAACCTCCCCCCACCCCTGATACCCCCTCCCCACCCCTGTGGCCCCACCCGTCCATGCACTCGACACGTGTCTCCCTAACCTCATATGAGGCCCGACACGTGTCGCCTGATGGCCAGCCCTCTCCATTCGGCACCTCCATCAAATGGCGCCTCTCTTTGCGCTCCCACACTAAATATCAGCATTTAAGATAGGGTCGAGGCACCCCTTCTCTGTCTTTTGTATCAGCCCGGTTTATTACCTGCTCAATCATCGGCCGCTAATTATTTCCGTTCAGGACAGCCTTGATCGGGATAATCGAGGCCAGATTAATGGAGAGCACCAATTCGTCGTCCGGGTCTCAGCACCCGCAGCTGCCACCCGGGTTCCGGTTCCACCCGACTGATGAAGAGCTAGTTGTCCACTACCTCAAGAAGAAGGCTGCGTCGGTTCCACTACCCGTTACAATCATAGCTGAGATTGATCTGTACAAATTTGATCCATGGGAGCTGCCAAGTGAGTAATCAAACCTGTAGAGCATGTGGGTGCTTGTTCTTGATTGATTTGGATATGCTGTACTAACCAGTGTTTTGGATTTGTGATTTTTATGCAGGTAAGGCTACTTTTGGAGAGCAGGAGTGGTATTTTTTCAGTCCTAGAGACAGGAAATACCCCAACGGTGCTCGGCCTAATAGAGCGGCGACTTCTGGGTATTGGAAAGCTACCGGGACTGATAAGCCTATATTAACAGCTAATGGAGCTCAGAAGGTTGGTGTGAAAAAGGCCCTGGTTTTTTATGGTGGCAAGCCGCCAAAAGGGATCAAAACCAATTGGATTATGCATGAATATCGCCTTATCAATAACAATTCTAGCTCGAAGCCCCCCCCTCCGGCTGATACCGGCAACAAGAGAGGCGGCTCGTTAAGGGTATGTTCATCATCTTTTAGGTACTTTCATGTTGTTAAAGATTGGTCCGTTAATGATGCGTATTGTCGAGTACTTGTGGGATGATCAGAGATCTCTGTGTGTTGTTTATAGCTTGATGATTGGGTTCTATGCCGGATTTACAAGAAAAACAACTCTCAAAGACCGGTGGATCAAGGGGACAAGGAGGATTCGATGGAGGGCATGTTTGCTACACTGCAAAATTCTAGCCACCATAATCCAGAACCCCCTTCAGCTTCAAATCATATAGCTTATGCATCTTTACTTGTGAATGAAGATACCTTCTTTGAAGGGATACTAACAGGAGATGGCATGCAAAACGGTTCCATCTCTCAATTACCATCTTCAAGCTCAAAGCCAAACATGTCCATGACCTCAGTCTCCACAAATAATCTTCCGGCGGCGCGTACCCTCCCTCCTCATCGGTACTGGAATGACTCTACAGGATCGCCAGTGGGGCTGGCTAATTCATCAGGGAAGCGCTTTCATGGTGAGCTTAATGTTGGTATTTCTGGGACTCAAGAGGATAGCACCTCCTTCGTTTCTATGCTTAACCAGCTTCCACAGAGCACGCCATCGGTTCACCCAAGTACTCTTCTTGATGGCGTTTTGAGACAGCCGTTTCAACTTTCTAGCTTGAATTGGAACTCATAATTCGGTCTAAAGTTGATGCACTTCATGATTATACATACATATATATACACTCTCCATACATATTATGCACATATGCATGTGAAAAGCTTGAATGAAGATAGAGGAGGTCAAGAAGATTAATCGCAGGAGAAGTTCAAGAATATCTACATGAACTCATTAGAAGGCTTCTTTATAGATATCATAACAAGTAGGATTGAGTACAAAGGTAAGGTTGGTTAATTATGTCAATTTTAGCATATTGTTTCACACTTTGCTGTTACGCAGTCAAGATTACGAAAATACTGAGGATCTTTATCTAATAAATTAATTGATAATGATTCTAACGTTCATAAATTTTCTTATTTATATAGTTGGTTTTATATATATATATATATATATATTGATATTGCGTTATATAATAAGACATCTGCTTAGTGGTAAAAGATCTCGAGATTGAGAAATAATGGATAGATGGAAGGTGGCTTGCTTTAGTATTATGGTCGTAGCAATCAGCACCCTTGAAAAGACAGGATGGTAAAAGAGCTTTCATACTGATCCTTTCTCTTTTTCTCAAATCCGTTTCTCTATAAAGGTTGCCTTTTCAGCTTCAATCATCTATTTGCTTTTTCATGACCTACCTCAAGCCAAATATATATATATATATATTCTTCGGATGATAAGAGATGGATTTTAACTTATTAGATTTTTGTTTATTTATCTTTTGGAATGATTATTAGAATTATACGGTTATATCTTGAAATTTTATCTAACAATTAAAATTTTTAAATGATATAATTTTTTAATATGATATTAGAGTTTTCTTGATTAAGCAAACATGAGTTTTAATCTTATTATCTTTATTATATTTTATAATAATTAAGCATAAATTAATGTGAGCTTATGTAAGTTTTAAACTCAAAAAACTTTCACTTAAAAAGATATGTTACATAATTATATAAATTATGTCTTTCTTGTGATCTCATCTAACACATTAAGTTTTTAGATTAGATGTTTATTTAACAATAAAAAATAATAACTTTATCTCACTTGTTGGATATTAAGTTTCATCTAATTTGATTGGATTTAATTATTATTTATAAAGGCGAAACCCAACATAGTTTTACTGGAGTTAGATGAGACGTTTGATTTTCTTGTTATCTTATCTGATTTTTTAGAGAGAGAGAGAGAGCTCTAATTTTATTTTTTAACGTAATACATAGATCTTTATTTTATAATTTATTGATATATTTTATAATCTTATGTGTCGATTAGAAGTTTATACTCCATCTTGTGATTTAATAATTTATATATGGATGGAGATTTTTGTTTTTTACTTGATTTTATTTTTGTCAAATTGATTTATTTTTCAAAAAGAATTCTGAATGGATCTTGGAGGTCAGAACAGATGATGAACTTAAATATTCCGAATCGGAAATGCATGTGTATGTATCATAGCATAGCATTGGGTATTTTACTTGTTTGGTAAATTAAAATGAAATTAAAATTAATTTTTTCACGAAATTGGAAAGAGTAATTTCTCTTTGAATATTGGATGGCGAGGTTGAATATCTATACATAACTAGTACAATTCAATCATACAAAGTACAAACAACTCTTTGAATTCTGCAAAATCAAAATGACGTAAAATACTTATATTATAAAGTGAAAACTAATATATCTTATATTTATAAACCAAATTTACAATGACAGAGTAAACTTATTTAACAAATTCCCATATCTTATTATATAAAAATTAAAGGAAATATTCGATCGTTTCAAAGAATCTAAAAGAAAACGACACACACTTTAGTTTAATACATATGTTGATTGGATAACCAGGTGGATTCGTCATTGCATACGTACATGGCTACTCACCTTCTAAATCATGAAAAATATTAAACAAAACTAATACAAGACTGATATTAATTATATGGACAAGCATATGAAATAATCAATTAGGACTATATTTTGTTTTTTTGAATACAAGGAGAAACTTTACTTCTCGAAAAACATACTTTATGGGCCGAGATAACCAAGTAAAATTTTAATTGTCTCAGACTCTTAAAATGAATACACGTCTTGACTTGAACTCGGGATATATTGTATAGATTGCAAGTCCTGTATCATTCCCACTTGGAGACTTACTTAGGACCATATTTTACAGAATAGACACATTATCATCCCCTTCGCTAATCATGTGCTGATGACGATGTTAAACATGGGGCTCAAATTTAATCATGGTGTATAAGATGGCAATTAATAAATAAATAAATAAAAAGTGTCATCCATGCTCTATTGTCTCGTTGTGCCATTGGCTCTTTAGACACCACTACTAGACCTAATTGTCGCCTCTGGTTGATTTTGTTTCAAATCATAGCTTAGCGTGTCAGCCAATAATTGAACGTAAGCACTGTCGTTTTGAAATATAATATTAATGTTTATTTATATGTATTTGTTAAGGATAAGGGAGCATAAGTTATTCTGTTTACATAATTCAAAAAAAGAAAAAGAAATTAATTAAAGCTATAATAATTTGAGGTTGTAATTGTAACTTAAAAAGAAAAACATCGATATAATTATTTAATGGAAAAGGATTGAGTTTCTTTCAAAACTAAAATATATAAAATTAAATTAACCTAAAAAAAAACAATGATCCGTATACAAATGACAGGGCCTTATATAGCTGGAAAGGATTATAGAAGTTTATATTGCACAGGATTTCAATGAAAAATACCATGTTAAGGAATCATCTCACCTAAAAGCTTAAGTTTATAAGTGAGGCCCCATAATATGATTTATATTATTCTCTAACACACCTCCTCAAGTGAAAGCCATTTGGGCTTGAAACTTGCACAGGTCCACATCACCTTGTGCTTGATTTTTATCAAATAGAATGGGGGTGGTGAGATTCGAACTCGTGACCGCTGGGTCAACAAGGTTCTGATACCATGTTAATGAACCATCTCACCTAAAAATTTAAGCTTATAAGTGAGGTTCCATAATATAATTTATATTATTCTCTAACAAGGATAACCTGCGATCAATTTACGTTAACATGACAAAGAGACAAGAAGCCATGGCTCAAATTAATGATGTGGGAACCATGCACTCCTCAGATGAAAAGGGAATCACATCTCGATCGATACCTAATTAATTAATTAATTAATTAATTTGAGACCTCTGATCATATTTTTTTTTATTTTTGCTATCCAAAGACGCCTATCAAGACATTGAAGATTTGAAATCATAACGCCTCTCTTATGGTGGAGATCCTCACCACTTACGTCCAACTCCAAGAAAATATTTTTCTCCACATTAAAAACTCACTAATAGTTGTCCGTTCGATGCAGCAAGTAAGGTTACGGGTTTTTTTTATATATATATATATCAAAAAAATATTCGATAATGTTTTATAAATGAAAAAAAAAAAAGCAATTAAGAGAACATGAATCGAATATGATAAATGAAATAAAAGGAGGATAAAAATAAAAACACAAAAAAAAATTCTAATTTTATAAATTATTCTAAGTAAAAACAAATATCATTAAAAATATCATAAACTAAATCAAAATATTAAGTGAATTGAAGATTTGATACGAAAAATTAGATTGTCAAGCACAAAGAAAGAGAAAACAAAAAGAATTGGAGGTTTGTTTGACACACGCTATCCTCGAACATGAAAGGGTACCCAAGTAGATTCAAATGTCATCATAAAAGCCACTATTTAATTATCGAGTGACATTCAAAGTATGTAGACAACACATACAAAATAATATACAACAACCACTTTTTTTTCTAAAAATATTTATATATAAATTTATCAAATCACCCCTCACTAAACTTGAGAATAACAAAAACACCAAAATGAAAAGAAAACGAAAATTCATGTTCTCTAGCTTAAGGAAATTGTATTTTTAAAGTATTTTCATAGTTTTACCATGTTGTAAACAATAAAAAGATGAAAACACCCTTACACCTCTCATTTATTGAAAATTGATTTTAATGATAATTGTATAATTAATCTATGTTGAAAAAGGGTGTTAACACTAAAATGCCTTCAATCAATCTAGTTATTACAAACAACTTCTGAAAAAATATGATTATACTCTCAGGAGACAATACAATGGTTTTTCTGAATAAATAAATAAATAATAATTCATTATAGAAATCCACCATAAAATGTGCACATATATGTGTATGTAGAGTGAAACACTAATTTTTTTTCTTTCTTTTTTTAAATATAAGACTTAAGTGTTATATATAACTTGACTAAAAAAATTCAAGGTAAATTTAAAATTTAGAAGCTAATATACAATAAATCTTTATTAGAGGATAAAATATTGATTTAATAGAACTCAATTAACGTACTTAAATTTAAATAAGAAAATGTTATTGTCACTCACAAGTCATAAACAACTATGCATTTACATTAGTAGTGGGTGCTATTGACACACACACACATATAATGACTCTCTTCATATTTTAATTAATTTAAAGACTTTCATCTCAGTTGAACATGTATTTGGGTGTCAGTGTTTAAGTTTAAATGTATGTTTATTTTTGTGTTTTAAAAATGATTTTTAAAAAAAGTTGATTTTTTAATTTTTAATTATTTTTTATATTATGTTGATGTTTTAATATATTTTTAAATAAAAAAAATTTAAAAATCAATGAATATTAGAATACTAAACAGAATCTAAATACATGGATCAGCGGCTAGACGTATTGCGGCTTGGGTGGTTATGGGCTGGTGTTATAAGAGTAGCTTTTTAGTGGTCCAAGCCCAACACCTGCCTCCATTTGTGTGGGCTGGGATAGAATAGGTTTTCTGAGCTCCTGCAGTCCTGCTTCTCTACGGTTATAGAATATCATAATTATAATTATTCATAATTGAAAAAATCGAATTATGATGTTAATTAAATGTTTAGGTGCAATATCTTTTTTTTTCATGTTTTGAAAATTAATTTCATTTAAAAAACAACATATTAATTTCTTTAATATTTTTCTATAATTGCTAATATAAAAAATTGAAAAAAATGTAAAAAATCATTTTAATATATTTTTAAATAAATAAAAAACACTTTATATACGACAATAGCACACGGAATTGTGTTAAGAGTATTGGCATTGGAGGAAGCGTGGGCAACAAATATTAAAAACCCTATTTCATATTTAAACAAATATTAAAAATATATTTTATATCCAAAATACTTATTGAAAAGTGAAGATGGGTTTGGTCTAACTTTTGGAAGGCCATTAAACTAGAGAAACAGGTCTTCAAGGGCTCGTTGAAGGTTCACACTGGTCTACGTTCAAGGAGATAAGTTCAACTTAACCCCATCGTACATGCTCTTCGCCACCTACCACATGCATGCATAATTGTCAAAAGATATTTTTAACCAGATATATTTTTGTTTTTTTTCTTATGATATCAACCAAACACAGCCTAAATAAATGAATCTAATTTATTTTACCGAGTCATGGTCCCCTTTTGTCAACTCAAAATTTTGACACGAATCAACTCAGCATTAATGAAAACTCAAGCGGTTCTTCAACTCTGGGGCCGCTGCACGCATGCAGCCGCAACTAAAATTTAATTTCATTTTCTATTGCTTATATTTTTTTTTTTTCCTTCCACGGCATGTTCCATGTTCGGTACCCTGTCTCGGACCAAGTCCCTCCACACGTTTGTATGCTCGTGCTTCTCAGAATTCTCCTCTCATTTTGCTCCAGCCATGAAAGGTAATTCGTACATGTTCGTGGAAAATAAGGTTGCATTTTCTAATTCGTTTTCTTTATAATAATATATATATATAGCCGGTTATTTTTATAATAATAATATATAATTTACAATGGTTATTTTTTTATTTGTGGTAATCGAACTAGAAAATATAATGTTACAATTTTGAGAGGCTGAACATCTATTTCAAAACTGCTTTGGTTTTTACTATTATAAAATTTCTTCTCTTGCACATCGATAAAGCTGAACCACAAAGCTATTAATTAGATATTAAAATTTTAGCATTTCATATTTTGAATCTAAGATTATTTTTCATATGTTTCAATCCTTGAGTGTTGAGAAAAAAAACAGAGAGGAAGAGAAAATCATTAAAAAAAGAAAAAAAAAAGATTGATTGGGAATTACCCAGGAATGATAAAAACATGGTTTCATTTTTTTTATTTCAAAATTTCGACAAAGTTCCCTCTAAATCAAGAGGTCCAAATTATCAACATTCAAGTTGTTACATAGTTTTTAAATCCTCATCAAATAGTAATTCAACTATTCTGAGCTTTAATCTCATTAATCAATATCAACACACTACCATATTTTAGAAAATCATGAAATACAATTCAAAAATAAGATATTTATTATATAATCTATGCAAAATATATATATATATATATATATATATATATATATATATATATATATATATATATATATATATATATATATAATCCATCAATGAGGAGATGATTATAGTTTAATCATTCAAAATAACAATATCCTTTTATCATAAGTCATTGTGATTTTCCTCAAAATTTAGATTCACATACATTCATTTAAATAGAACAAAAGATGAAAGCCCTTAACAAAATTACTCTTATCATGAATGCAAAGTTCGTGAGAAACAACACAACATTGCAAGTATAAATATTATAAATAGTTATATTAATATAAGTGATAAAATATTACTTAGAATTATTTATGAATTTTTTCCATGGCCCATTTATTCAAAGAATATTACATATTTTTTTTTATATCCAAAACGTTAATAGTTTATCTTATAATAATGTGCTTTATTATTATCATTTGCTCTCTCACCAGGATCGATATTAACTCATTGAGATGTCTATATCAATATATCCCCCCAATGATATCATTAATAATTTTTACCCAAAAAGAGTTAATTATTTTTTCTCTTAATATCCATGGAATATGTTGATGTCAAAACATTACTTCACATCATTAGCCTCTTTTCTCGGGATAGCTAATCAATAAAATTTAAAAATATAGATTTACTTACATGAATAAATTGTGCCTATAAAAAATTTTAAACCACGTTAATATATTTTCTAGCTACAACTAGTCTCTTATCTTTTGAATCTTTGACAGGATCAGCACACTCAAGTTTTTCTAGCGATCCTGAACCAAATAACCAAGTAATGACAATATCGACATTCCAACACATCACATTCAACATCTTCTATCAATATAAGTGATTGTTTGATAGTGTGGTTGGAGTTGTTTTTAAAAGTGTTTTTCGTTCAGAAACGCATCAACATAATGTTTTTTATTTTTTAAAAATCATGTTTGACATTAGCACATGAAAATAATTTAACATCACCTAATTTTTTTAATTTAATATAAAAAAATAAATTTTTTTTTTTCAAAAATAGATTTGAAATGAAATGCAGAGAGAAATGAGGAGAAAAAGGTTTTTCATCGATTTATGGCGACTTGACGTCTCCACCGACAAATGAGAAAAAAGAAGGCAGCCAGCTCTGCTGAGAGCACAAACACGTTGATTGTGATCGAGAAACGACAAGAAAAAATGGCGGTGTGGTCCCAAAATCTGCTCCTACTGCAACTACACCACTATGGTATCAATTTCTGCTCCGACGGCAACTACACGACACCGTTTATTTACTTTCAAAATCATGATCTTATAGCATGTCCCAGACAGCTGATTTTCAAGGAATTCTTTTGCATAAAATTGCAAGAAGCTAAGAACTATGATGATCGAAACCGGTTCGTATGGGTAAGGAAGAATTTAGAACCAGCAGGAGACAAGCAAATTGTAATGTCTGTCCTGAAAATGAGTGGTGAAGCTTTCGAAGACCACGTCCACCTTACGAAAAATAAAATACATTGAACTTATTCCGGCTGGTCCTTGTGTGACCATTAATGACTAGGTTGTCTTTTGATTTTGTGGATTAAATTATTTTTTAAAAAAAAAAAAAAAAAAAACAGATACACACCTCTAACGTATTCTCTTGCAGGAAAAAAGAGAGTGTAATATGATGTTAGAGAAATATTATATAAATCATACACACCTCTAATGTATTTTCTGTTTTATAAGTGGTGAACATGTTTTATGAAAGAAAAGAAAATTTATTCTAAGTAATTCGTGACCTAAACACATCTAAAAAACACTATAAAGATATAAATAAATCGTTTTTTGCCTTTAAAAAACCCAAAAAAATAATCCAAAAACTAAGTATCGTATCTGTTATCTTAAGAAAGCTCAAGGTAGAACAACACCTTTATGAAACTATCATAATTGAATGGAACTCGTTTCTATTAAAATTGACTATTTTGGTGGTTGAAATCAATTTTTTTTTACCACTAGAATTCAATGATATTCTCTCTCTAACCTCAAATTAGAGATTGAAAAATAAAAGTTGCACAGGAAGAGGACCAAAACTAATGTTTTGAATCAATTTCAAAAAAGCCACCAAGTTTCTTTATGTTTTTTTTTAGTTTTGTCATCTTCTTTCAATTTTGTTATTTTATAATAAATGAAAAGTAATTGACCTTCAATTTGACCATTAAAAAAATACAATCATGAAGAGAAAAAAAATAATGACCGAAATGGTAAAAAAAAAATAATCATAGCTCGAATCACAATAAAAATATTCGATATATATTTTAGAGTAAAATCATGAGCTCCTTTTGCTAATAAAACGCGATATTCCCTAATTTCAGAAAAGCTACAGAATATACTTTCTCGAGTTAAAGCCAGTGACGATGTTATGGAAAAGAAGATCAATTTTGGAGTTCTTTTTTTCTACTTAGCCTCTGTCATTACTTATTTTCTTTTTGATGTGTGTATTTCATAATATATATATAAAAAAGTTGAGGTCTATAATTTTTTAAATAACCTATTGTTTTGATGTGAATATATATTAGATCATGATCTACTAGTTAATATTTTTATTAAAAAAATCATACTCGATGGGTTGGCTATATTTTATTTTCTCAAGTGGATTGGTTGAGGCTTGAAGGGTGTTGCTCAACTGGTCAGGTCCTGGATTTTTTATTCATTCAAGTCCTACATTAGTTAGTGTTACTGAATGTTTTAATTGGTCATTAATTTTAAAATTTATGAGATTAATTAAGATACATGTAAGCTAGCATGTATATCAACATTCCAAAAAAAGAGTTTATTGGTTGTAAGCTAGCATGTGTAAGGATTTCATCACAATTACATCCTCAAAAAATGAAATTCTTTTGATGGCTTCTGTCAGAGGAGTGTCACAACATAATAAAAACGAGACTCTCTAGGATTAAAAGAAAAAAAATAAAAATAATATAATCACCATCTAGTTATTAAAAAAAATATAATTCTAAAATAGACATTGGTATTGAAGATTTAGGTATTGTTTTAGTTATGTCTAATATACAATTGGCATCACTCTTACTATACTTATTCAAACAAAAGGTTATATTTGTGTTGTGTTTCTCCTATATTTATTCTATTCACGTTATTAAATTAATTTTCTAATTAATTTTATTATA
Source organism: Salix caprea (assembly GCA_964035475.1). Lineage (NCBI taxonomy): Eukaryota > Viridiplantae > Streptophyta > Magnoliopsida > Malpighiales > Salicaceae > Salix > Salix caprea. The sequence continues at coordinate 2,238,748 of OZ037745.1, read as the reverse complement.
TTATTTTTGGGTAAATTAATATTTCTTGTTTGTCGACTTAGTGGGATACAAAGAAATCAATAAAAACAACGAGGATTCTATATGTCGACCGTCCGTCTATTTGGAATCAAAATCATGAACTTGTAACATGTCACCAAACAGCTGATCAAGAAATTTTTAGCATGAAATTTCAAAAATATTATGGTAACTTCGGCCATCAAAAGTAGGGTCATGGAATCATCAACAACAAAAATAACTTTTGGTTGTGTTTTAAAAGAGTTATAAATATTTATATATGAATAATGTTTTTTTTTAAATTAACACATGAAGTCGCTGTGTATTTCAAAAATATTTTTTAAAATTAAATATTTTGATGTTTTTAAATTATTTTAATATATTAATATAAAAAATATTTTTTTTAAAAAAATATTATTTTAATATATTTTTAAATAAAAAATATTTTAAAAAAACAACTACATAACATATCCTGAAAAAAAACCTAAAGCAAAAAGGTGTTAAAATAGCTTACTAATTAGTTAGATCTGTCTCTACCGTGGATCTTATCTCACATGACATGGATGAACACACAAAGGGCCAGGAGTAATTAATTTCTTTTGAGGTTGATTGATATATTCCACATTCAATGGCGGCTTTAGAACCAAACATTTAATTTTGATTTTACAAAAAATCTTTAATATTTAAGTCAAAACTTGCGAGAAAAATGTCTTGTATACATCTTATTCACGTGTGAAAACGTGTGTTTGTTGATAGTATTATTTTACATAAAAAAATAAAATAAAAAAAGTTTTGATAGGAGAACTGGGTGTTTAGCATTGCGTTTCAAAAGTGCTTTTCAAAAAATTTGAAAATTTTTTATTTTTATTTTTACTTGAAATAAAATTTTTTAAATATTTAATTTTTAACATTACATTTTAAAATATCATTTTAATATATTTTTAAATAAAAAATACTTTAAAAAATAACTTTAATCATACTTTCAAATAGTAACTTAAAGTTTTATCGAGTGGGCCTTGATATATATATACATGAGGATAGGGCTTCGTTAAGAGAACAAAACTGGAATTTATAAATAATTTCCATGATGAATTTCAAGTTTATATGATGTATATATATAATTTCTCAAATTATTGAGTAGTTATCAGTAAACTTTATTATTATTTGAATGCGTTTCACATAAAACTTAAAACTTCATCGTTTAATCGGTTTTATCTGAATTTAAAAAATAATTTATCATTTACCCCTTACTTGTAAGAATTAATAAAGAAAAAGGATAAGGATAACTTCTATTTTTGAGATTAATTTTTATTAATGTATAAGAAAATTAATAATTCTAACCTCTTAACAGTTCAGTCGACGAAGTTAAAAAAATATAATCAAATAATTATTCAAACAGAAAACGTTTTTTTAAATAAATAAATAAATCCTTTTAAACTAAGTTACTTATTTATTCACAAATGAATCATGGCGAAGATATATAAAACATCAACATAAGAATTCTTCGAGTTCGAGGACCCCAGGATTTATGTATTTATTCTCCTTTTGCTGCTTGACTGGGTATCCGGCTTTAATTTATTTGAGACAGAAACATCATCGGTATGTTAGTGTGCAATTTTTTTAAAAGTGTTTTTTATATAAAAATAATATTTTTTAGTTTTTTTAAAAAATAATATTTTTAAATTTTTTTAATTTTTTTTTTTGAAACAAACTGTAAAACGAAACAATAATCAGTCACCTTGTCTTCTGGGATCGCTGCTCCGCGTGATTTCTCACCACAAACATCTATGAATGATGGCAGGTTTTATTTTTAATTTTATTTTTTGATTTAAACATGAAATTTAAAGGTTAATTTTTTTTCTAATTAATCTTGTCATTTGATAAAGGGTAAGATCTTTGGGGCTATATTTTTTAAAACTTCATATAAGAACATGGGGTAGCAATTTTATTTATTTATTTATTTTTCCGATGATAAAGATATTCACCCAAGACATCCCTACCTGGCATATCTGGTGATACATTATTTTGCGCCAGAGTTTAGCATTACAAAATTATTTTTATAAAATACTTTACATGTCTGAAAATGTAATTAAATAAAAATCATAATACAGAGGGTCTAATCTTCATTATTTTTGGACGCATTAATTCTGTCCGTCCCATTATTAGGGCTGAAACACGAAGTCAAGTTTTACTCGTGAACCTGTGAACAGGATTGGATATACCCACGTTATTCATGCCAAGTCCTAGCAGTTCACGAACTTTATAAATAGAATTCATTTGCTTATACTACTTACTATAGCAACTAATTGATCAGAAAGAAAAACACACACATCAATTTCCAACATCCTCTTTCTCTTTTAATTATGGAATTTTCAAAATCTTTCAATATTCAAGCTTTAGTTAAAATGATAAAGGGAGAGCTGTTGTTAGACAGCACTGATCCATACTCATTTATTGCACCTTCTGCTTATGACACTGCATGGTTAGCCATGGTTCCGGATGGGTCCAGACCATGTCAGCCCATGTTCATTAATTGCTTGGATTGGGTGCTCAACAACCAGAACGAAGAAGGATTCTGGGGAGAGCACGACGGCCATGGCATGCCCACTATTGAATGCCTTCCTGCAACAATTGCCTGCATGATTGCACTCAAACGGTGGAAAACAGGAGAGATGATGATTGATAAAGGTAATATTAGTGTACAAACGAGTATAGAATAAATGATCTTTTAACAAGTTAATGAAGTTTTGATGAAGAAATAATCACAAGTCCAAATCCCACTACTCCATTTTTTCCTCTACTGTGCGTAAATTTCAAACCCTAATGTTTTACTGGCAGCCCTACTTAATTTCAGTAAAAGAATGGATGTAAAGGCTGTTGCAATTGTATATGCATGGCTTCATTATGATCTCTGATTTTTGTCGTCAGGCATGGCCTTTATTGAAGCTAACGCAGAGAAGCTTATCGGAGAAATATATGGCTCTAACTGTCCTCGATGGTTTGCCATCGTTTTCCCCGCAATGGTTGAGATGGCGCAAACCAACGGTCTAGAGATCATTTTTCCTGATCGGAAAAAGAGGGTGGTGATGGACATCTTCTACAAAAGGGAACGGATTCTTGAAAGGTGCCTTTTTCAATATCAATCTCTGAAGATCAAGTTGAACAGAACGTACTCTTAGCAACAACCTTAATTAGTTCTTGATAACATTAATGCTGTCCTTTCCATTCAGGGAAGAGCTCGTGGACAAGAATCATTATCCTCCATTGTTATCATATCTCGAAGCATTGCCTGCTCTCTGTAATTTTGATCAAGAAGATGTACATAAGCACTTGCATACCGATGGCTCATTATTCCAGTCCCCCTCTGCGACAGCAGGTGCTTTCATGGCTACTGGAAACAAAGACTGCTTGAATTACCTTCAAGCTTTAGCTCAAAGAAGTACTAATGGAGGTTAGAAATATTCTTCAGAAGTTTATTTTAAGTCCATTATTTTGTTCATTATCACATGCAGCTGCATGCAGTTTGGTATTTTTATATATATTTTTCTTAAGTGAATCTAAATATTTGCGAGGCAGTCCCACAAACTTATCCTATGGATGAAGAGCTGCTAAAGCTTTGCATGGTTAACCAATTGCAAAGGATGGGTTTGACTGAGCATTTTGAGCAAGAGATTGAAGGACTGCTGGAAAAAGTTTACAGGTATGATAACACAAGTAAATAATAATATTACTTATTTCATTTATTAGTGGAAAAACAGAATAAATAAATAACTGATAATATATATCAAATTTATAATGAATTCTTAAAATTATTTTTTTGAAAATAAAATTCAAATTAAACCATTTAATATTAGAATCTGCGGGTAGCACGCATGACTGATGCTTGCCATTAATATTACAATGAAAATTTCAAAGCCCAATGCACTTGACATTCTCGACCAAAAAAAAGAGGAAGAAAATCTACAAGTGAGGATGATAATTCTTTTATATAAAACTAAACTCAATTATTAAATCAATATATAATATATGAGGTGGTTCTTTTACAATATTTATGAATTATATTTATTCTCTAGCATTTCATTTTTTCCAGGAATTACATGAACCAAGATCAATCACGGACAAAGTGGTCAAATTCGATGGCAACACAGCTATACAAAGACTCTTTGGCATTTTGTCTACTAAGGATGCATGGATTTAGAGTATCTCCATGTATGATGGCTCTTAACAAGCAGTGCTGCGTTTTCTGACCCCTTCTTTCCTTTTTTGTGTTTTTTTTTATTCTTTTTCATATTTTGCAGGGATGTTTTGTTGGTTCTTACGTGAAGAAGAAGTTCAAGATCAAATAGAACGCAACCATGAATACTTCTCAAGTGTAATTCTTAATGTTTATCGAGCTACCGATCTTATGTTTCCTGGGGACCATGTTCTTGAGGAGGCCAGGTCATTTTCAAGGAAGTTGCTTGAAAAAACCATATCAATGGCAAACAAAGACCAACATACTGTTCCTTTTCCAAGTTTCCAGTCAGTGGTAATTTCTTACTATCCCATTGACAAAACAAAAGATTTACCATCTAATTTCAAATTTAATTAGTTCCCATATAAGCAGGATTAATAAAGGAACACAAACTGTTTCTCACATTTTAATAATTACTCGACGATCAACTTCCGAATTGTCGTTGCTTACTCGTGGTTGGTGTGAATCTTAAAGTCTGCCACAGAGCATCTCTCAAGGAACCGTTTCTGAAAACGTGAAGAGAAAAAAAACTATCTTGAGGGAAGAAAAATAAAAATAAAATTCCTAACTACTAGCTCGCTAAGTATTTCTCATTTTTCATAACTTTTGTGCGCTAAATGTGTAGATTAAACATGAGCTGAGGTTTCCATGGATGGCTCGACTGGATCACCTGGAGCATAGAATGTGGATGGAAGAAAAGAATAACTCCGGTCTATGGATGGGAAAGACCTGCTTCCATAGGTAGGGAGATCTTACCGATTATTCAAAATAATTATTTTCGAAACATTAACTCCTTGAATTACCATGTAATATTGCTGCTAAAGATAAACTTTTAGTAAAAAGAAAACGTCAAGCACTGGAACATAGTGTTGGTACGGACTAATATTCAAAAGGTTCGATATGATCAGGTTATCATGCCTTCAAAATGACAAGCTTAAGCAACTGGCTGCGCAAAACTACGAGTTTCGACAAACGATATACAGGAGTGAATTGGAAGAGCTGACAAGGTAATACATGCACAGGACATTCAAACTTATAATAAAGTATTTCTACGTTATTTTTATCTTAAAAAAAGGAAATTGATGTCTTGGTTGTGTGACATAGGTGGTCTAAGAGCTGGGGCCTTAGTGACATGGGGTTCGGCCGAGAGAAAACTGCGTATTGCTACTTTGCCGTTGCTGCTAGCACACCAGTACCTCATGATTATGAGATCAGAATGATGGTTGCAAAGAGTGCTATAGTTATCACAGTTGCTGATGATTTTTATGATATTGAAGGCTCTCTTGATGATTTGGAAAAAATCACAAATGCAGTTCAAAGGTAAATTAACCACTAATTGTGCTTATAAAGAGAAATAAAAGACTATGAATGGAGATTAAACTCCTCATTCTCCCTGTCAGAAAATAATATAAATCATATTCTGTGGTCTCACTTAACAGCTTGAGTTTGTAGGGAAAATAATTTTTTGACACTCCCAAAATTACTTTGACAGATGGGATGCTAAAGGCTTGTGTGGCCACAGTATGACTATCTTTGATGCCCTTGACAACCTTGTGAATGAATTAGCAAGAAAATACTTTCGACAACATGGAACCGATATAACAAACAGTCTCCGAGATATAGTAAGCTTTCAAATCTTTTTCCTCACCTTCATGGTTTGTTTAATTTTATCTGCATAGTCAATTAACGTCCACTATTTTTTTTATGGTATGAAAGTGGAGTGAAACATTTGCTTCCTGGTTTACGGAAGCTAGATGGAGCAAAACTGGATTTATACCTGCAGCTGAAGAGTATCTTGAGACTGGCATGGTATCTATTGCTTCACACACTTTGGTTCTTCCAGCTTCATGTTTTTTGAATCCAAGCATACCAAATTACAAACTAAATCCAGCCCAATATGAAAGCATTACCACATTATTAATGGTGATCTCTCGTTTGTTGAATGACATACAGGGTTATAAGGTAAATTATCATCTTTCATGTGTACTTACAGTTCTTTCTTTGTGGTATATCATACATGAAGCTAATATATATTGTCCAATCCATTCACAGAAGGAGCAAAAGGAAGGGAAAACCAACTTTGTTTTACTCCACTTGAAAGAGAATCCTGAGGCAGACATCGAAGATTCAATTGCCTACACCAGAGAGATTCTTGAAAAAAAGAAGAAGGAGCTGCTGGAACATGCTCTGATGGATGGTTTTGATGATTTCTCTAAACCTTGCAGGCATCTCCACTTATCCTGTGTGAAAGTTTTTCAGATGTTCTTTGATTCTAGCAATAGATACGACTCCAACACAGAAATGTTTCACGACATTCAAAAAGCATTTTATATGCCTATAGATATTGGAGCACCAAAGCCTCTCCCTCTTCAGTCGGGATCAAAAAAGAGTTATCCAACAATAGCAGTCAACTATCACTTCGATCAGCAGTACAAAAATCGAAACATTAGATTGGCTGCAAACAGTCTTGTTTCTCAACCATTATCAGGAATTCCTTACATGAAGATGCCTATGGCACCAAAGTTCAAATTATGTTTCATGTAAGAAGGTTTGTGATTTAATATAGAATAAGATCCGGTGAAAAAACTACTGAACAGGTTTCAGCAGCCATTGTTTTGCTGGTGTACAGTGTGGTTGTTAGCATATAGCAAGTATGTGTTTACACTATATTTCCTTTGTATTGCGGGATGTGATTGTAATATAACAATAATACTTGTATATCTATGTTTGTAATACGAAGTTAATCTATTTATGTTATTATGCAATAGAGAATGGATTCAAATTTGAAAATCAAGCATAGGGGATATAGTTTTTTTGTTTAATATCTTCCTTTATATCACTACTATATATATTTCTGCTATCCAAAAATAATTTTTGTTTCTATGCAATGTATTTTTTTTTCATTTTATATGTACTTAGTCTTTTTTAAACAATTTATTGTACAATCTTTGAAAAACTTTGGCATTTTATTCATGATTATTTACCCAAAAAAGGAAGAAAATAAATAGAACGGTAAATACGGGACAAATCTAAAAACAAAATGAAATAAGTTAGTTTTCCCAAACTTAGAAAAAAAAAAAAAAAAACTTGCAGACCCCAGAAAATTGATAACTTAAAAACGTAATTTGAAACATCTCAAGAAAATTGAAATAACAAAAAAAAAAATGATAACTAAAGAAAAAATTAAGAAACCCATGCCATCCAACTGTTTGCATATGGAATCTTGTACAAATGTGTATTATTATTTTCATAATCAACTAGAAATCAAGCAGTATAGCAATTACGGGAATTTTTTTTTGATTAGTATTGTTTATTAAAGAACCATCTCATATAAAAGCTTAAGCTTGTAGATGAGACTCCAGAATATGATTTATATTATTCTCTAACACACCCCCTCAAGGCCCCAAAAACCAGATATATTTTTCTTTTTTCTTTTTTCTTTTTTCATTATTTCAAGATCTAGTTATTATTTGAAATTATTTATTTTTTGCTTATATCAATTCACAAGTAAAAATTAGAAAAAGATTTAGCAAAACAAAAATGTCCAGAGAGAGGAGGGGGGACAAAAATAAGGGGGATATAACTTTAAAAAGGAAAGATTCTTAAAAACATAGAGAATCTTTATTTACCGAGTCATGCACCCCTTTTGTCAACTCAAAATTTTGACACGAATCAACTCAGCATTAATGAAAACTCAAGCGGTTCTTCGACCCTGGGGCCGCTGCACGCATGCAGCCGCAACTAAAATTTAATTTAATTTTCTATTGCTTATATTTATTTTTTGTCCTACCACGGCACGTTCCATGTTCGGTAGCCTGTCTCGGACCAAGTCTCTCCACACGTTTGTATGGTCGTGCTTCTCAGAATTCTCCTCTCTTTTTGCTCCAGCCATGAAAGGAACAAAAGTTGTCTAATTCGTACATGTTCGTGGAAAATAAGCTTGCATTTTCTAATTCGTTTTCTTTATAATATATATATATATATATAGCCAGTTATTTTTATTATAATAATAATATATAATTTACAATGGTTATTTTTTTATTTGTGGTAATCTAACTATAAAATATTAGTCTAATCCATTCAAAGTAAAATTATCATGAAAACATTATACTTGTTAACTAAAAATAATAAAAAAAGCATTTTAAATTAGATTTATAAAAATTTATGACATTAACCAAATATAAAAAATATTAATGTTTTACTGAAAATGTATTTTATATTTTTTTTATAAAAATAAATAGTGGGTTGCTTATATGTCAGTAGTGCAATCATGTCTACTAACCACTTCATCACTTAAATGACGTTATATCAAATTTGAGAGTCAGCCCATATTTATAATGTTACAATTCTGAGAGTTTGCACATCTTTAAATTTCAATTAATTATTACAATTTTGAGAGTCTGAACATCTATTTCAAAACTGCTTTGGTTTTTACTATTATAAAATTTCTTCTCTTGCACATCGATAAAGCTGAACCACAAAGCTATTCATTAGATATTAAAATTTTAGCATTTCATATTTTGAATCTAAGATTATTTTTTATATGTTTCAATCCATGAGTGTTGAGAAAAAACACAAAGAGGAAGAGAGAATCATTAAAAAAAGAAAAAAAAAGATTGATTGGGAATTACCTAGGAATGATAAAAACATGGTTTCATTTTTTTTATTTCAAAATTTCTACCGAAATTTCGACAAAGTTCCCTCTAAATCAAGAGGTCCAAATTATCAACATTCAAGTTGTTACATATTTTTTAAATCCTCATCAAATAGTAATTCAACTATTCTGAGTTTTAATCTCATTAATCAACATCAACACACCACCATATTTTAGAAAATCATGAAATACAATTCAAAAATAAGATATTTATTATATAATCTATCTTTCATGCAAAATATGAATTTAGAATATATATATATATATATAAAATCCATCATGAGGATATGATTATAGTTTAATCATTCAAAATAACAACATCCTTGTATCATAAGTCATTGTGATTTTCCTCAAAATTTAGATTCACATACATTCATTTAAATAAAACAAAAGATGAAAGCCCTTAACAAAATTGCTTTTATCATGAATGCAAAGTTCCTAGAAACAACACAACAATGTAAGTATAAATATTATAAATAGTTATATTAATGTGAGTGATAAAATATTACTTAGAATTATTTATGAATTTTTTCCATGGCCCATTTATTCAAAGAATATCACGTATACTTTTTTTTTTATCCAAAACATTAATAGTTTATCTTATAATAATGTGCTTCATTACTATCATTTGCTCCCTCACCAGGATCGATATCAATATAACCCATTGTTATGCTGATATCAATATATCCCCATTAATATTATTAATTATTTCTATCCCAAAAAAGTTAATCAATTTTTCTCTTAATATCCATGGAATTTGCTGATGTCAAAACATCCCTTGACATCATTAGCCTCCTTTCTTGGGATAGCTAATCAATAAAATTTTAAAAAATAGGTTTACTTACATAAATAAATTGTACCTATCAAAAATTTTAAACCACGTCTAGTCTCACAATACAGTTTACTTCAGGTAAAGCGTGTTATGGATGCTAATATATTCTCTAGCTATAACTAGTCTCTTATCCTTTGAATCTTTGACAGGATTAGCACACTCAGGTTTTTCTAGCGACCCTGAACCAAATAACCAAGTAATGACAATATTGACATTCCAACACATCAGATTCAACATCTTCTATCAATATAAGTGATTGTTTGAGAGTGTGGTTAAAGTTGCTTTTGAAAGTGTTTTTTGTTCAAAAATACATCAACATAATGTTTTTTATTTTTTGAAAATCATGTTTAACATCATCACATGAAAATAATCTAAAATCACACAAAAAAATATTAATTTAATATAAAAAAATATTTTTTTTCTCAAAAATAGATTTGAAATGAAATGCAGAGAAATCAGGAGAAAAAGGTTTTTCATCGATATATGGCGACTTGACGTCTCCACCGACAAATGAGAAAAAAGAAGGCAGCCAGCTCTGCTGAGAGCACAAACACGTTGATTGTGATCGAGAAACGACAAGAAAAAAATGGCGATGTGGTCCCAAAATCTGCTCCTACGGCAACTACACTGGATACACGCGGAGCCCCGTGGGCCAGGGAAAAATTAATTCAAGATTTGATATGTGTATTAAATAAAATTGTTTGATAATTATACACTTCAATAAATATTAAAAATAATTTTTAAGTACAATTAAATTATTAAACACGTTGAATGGTCCCAAAAATCTGCGACGACGACAAGTCGACAACTACACTACTTTGGTATCCATTTCTGCTCCTGTGAAGTGTTCAATAAGTCACTAGCCACTGGATACACGCGACGCCGCGTGGGCCAGGAACAAAAATTACATTGCAAAAAAAAGAAAAAGAAAAGGCAAGCATTGTTACACATAAGAAGCAAGAAAATATAGTTGTTAATTCAAGATTTGATATGTATATTAAATAAAATTGTTTGATAATTACACACTTCAATAAATATTCAAAGCAATTTTTAAGTATAATTAAACTCTAAATTGCTAGGCTGAAAAATGAACACGGATTAAGATGTTCATACTGTATTGTGGAGAGAGAGCCTTCTACTTTATTTCATTTAATTTAATTATATGACACTAACTTTTTAGTAAAAAATATCAATAATTCAAATTTCTAGTGACTGTTTGAGAGTGTAGTTGATGTTGTTTTTAAAATATTTTTTGTTCAGAAATACATCAAAATAGTATATATTTTTAATTTTTTTTAAAATTATTTTTAACATCATTGCATGAAAATAATTTAAAAATATTAAAAAACAATTTAATTTAAAATAAAAAATATTCAATTTAAAAATGATTTTAAAATGCAATACTAAACAGCATCTAAAATAAATGAATCTTCATTTGGTGTTGTTCAAAGATGTTGATTGGCGGGTAATGAAATTGCTTAACACAATATATTCTTAGAGCAAATTAAATGAAAAGATTCTTAGGATTCTATAGTATGAATCTTGCCATATGATCATGACTTTTTTTGGTGGCCGCAATATATGTCGACCGTCTATTTACTTTCAAAATCATGATCTTGTAGCATGTCCCAGACAGCTGATTTTCAAGGAATTCTTTTGCATAAAATTTCAAAAAGATTACAGTATTTTCGGCCATCAAAAGTAGGGTCATGGCATCATCAACGACAATTTGTTTTTTTGTCCAATAAATAAATTTATCTGCCAAAAAAATAAAAATAAAATAATAATTATGGCACTGGCATGAAAAGACAAAATTATGTATGGTGGATTTGTATTCGATCAGATGCTTTGGAGAAGAAAAGTATGACTCAGATGCCTTGACTCAGACGTGAGCTCAGAACTATCATGATCGAAACCGGTTCTGATGGGTAAGGAAGAATTTAGTTCATTATGAACCAGCAGGAGACAAGCAAATTGTAATATTTGTCCTGAAAATGAGTGGTGAAGCTTTCGAAGTCTACGTTAGAGGTAGACTTTGAACTTATTTACTGCTGGTACAGACCCTGCTGGGAGACTTTGAACTTATTCCGGCTGGTCCTTGTGTGACCAATAATTACTAGGTTGTCTTTTGATTTTGTGGATTAAATTATTATTTTATATAAAAAAAAACAGGTACACACCTCTAACGTATTCTCTAGCAGGAAAAAAGAGAGTGTAATATGATGTTAGAGAAATATTATATAAATTCATACACACCTCTAATGTATTTTCTGTTTTATAATTGGTGAACATGTTTTATGAAAGGAAAGAAAATTTATTCTAAGTAATTCGTGACCTAAACACATCTAAAAAAACACTATAAAGCTATAAATAAATCGTTTTTTGCCTTTAAAAAGCCCAAAAAAATAATCCAAAAACAAAAATTATCAACATAAAATCCAAAAACTAAGTATCGTATCTGTTATCTTAAGAAAGCTCAAGGTAAAACAACACCCTTATGAAACTGTCATAATTGAATGGAACTCGTTTCTATTAAAATTAACTATTTTAGTGGTTGAAATCAATATTTTTTTATCACTCAAATTGAATTATTTTTTCTCTCTCTAACCTCAAATTAAAGATTGAAAAATAAAGAAAATAAAGTTTTTGACCAAAAGAGAAATTTTGGAAAATAAAAGGGTTCACAAATGGGTTAGTTGCAAAGTAAGAGGACCAAAACTAATGTTTTGAATCAATTTCAAAACAACCACCAAGTTTCTTTATGTTTTTTTAGTTTTGTCATCTTCTTTCAATTTTGTTATTTTATAATAAATTAAAAGTAATTGACCTTCAATTTGACCATTAAAACATACAATCATGAAGAGAGAGAAAATTAATGACTGAAATGGTAAAAAAAAAAAAGAAGAAGCTCTAATCACAATAAAAATATGCGAGGATGATCGATATATTTTTTAGAGTAAAATCATGAGCTCCTTTTGCTAATAAAACGCGATATTCCCTAATTTCAGAAAAGCTAAAGAATATACTTTCTTGAGTTAAAAAAGCCAGTGACGATGTCATGGAAAAGAAGATCACTTTTGGAGTTCTTTCTTTCTACATAGCCTCTGTTATTACTTATTTTCTTTTTGATGTGTGTATTTCATAATATATATATAAAAAAGTTGAGGTCTATAATTTTATAAATAACCTTTTGTTTTGATTTGAATAATATTAGATCATGATCAACTAATTAATATTTTTATTAAAAAAAATCGTACTTGATAATTACTAGTCGGGGTTGGCTATATTTTATTTTCTCAAGTTTATTGGTTGAATATGAGGGATGTGACTCAACTGGTCAAACTTTGAGTTTGCTCCCCAGAGATCATTTGTTTGAGTCTTACATCAGTCAGTGTCACTGGAGATTTTAACTGGTTATTAACTTCAAGGCTTGTGAGATTAATTGAGATGCATATAAACTAATCCAAACACAAACATTAAAGAAAAAGAGTTTATTGGTTGTATTTTGGTGCCATGTGTCAGGATTTCATCACAATTATATCCTTCAAAAATGAAATTCTTTTGCTGGCCTCTGTCAAAGGAGTGTCACACCATAACAAAAATGGAACTCTCTAGGATTAAAAGAAAAAAATAAAAATCCATCTAGTTATTAAAAATATATATAATTCTAAAATAGACATTGGTGTTGAAGATTTAGGTACTGTATTAGTTATGTCTAATATACAATTGACATCACTTTTACTATACCTTTTCAAACAAAAAGGTTATAGTTGTGATGTGTTTCTCTTATATTTATTTCTATTCATGTTATTAAATTAATTTTATTATATTATTTTTTGGTAAATTAATATTTCTTGTCTGTAAATGAAAACAAATAATAAGAAAAGATTCTTAGTAGAGGACTTAGTGGGATTCAAAGAAATCAATATAAATAAGGAGGATTCTATCGTATGAATCTTGTGAGGATATGATTATAGTTCAATCATTCAAAAATAACAGTATCATTACATCATAAGTCATCATAATTTTCCTCAAAATTCATATTTACATACATTCATTTAAACTAAAACAAAAGATAGAAACCCTTAACAAAATTACTCTTATCATGAATGCAAAGGTCCTGAGAAACAACACAACATTACTAGTATAAATATTATAAATGGTTATATTAATATAAGTGATAAAATATTATTGAGAATTATTTATGATTTTTTTTCCGTTACCCATTTATTTAAAGAATATTATGAAGAAAAAAAATTTCTATCTAAAACATTAATAGTTTATCTTATTATAATATGCTTCATTATTTTCATTTGCCTCCCTCATCAGGATCGATTTAAATAACTCCTTTATGTATGCCGATATCAATATAAATCATTGATATCATTAACTATTTCTACCCCAAAAAATATCCATGGAATTTGTTAATGTCAAAACATCCATTGACATCATTAGCCTTATTTCTCAAGATAGCTAATCAATAGTCATGAAAGTGTTGATATCATTGAGATTCCATTAACTATTCCAATATAAAAATAGTTAATGAAGTTCAATATTATTTTTTTATTTTATTTTTTAGAGCAATTATGTCGGTGTTAGTTAACCCCACTAACATCATTAATCTTCCAAAGATTGGGACCGACTACTTACATTTATAAAAGACTCTGATATCAATGCAACTCATTGATATTATTAACTATTCCTAACTAGGATAACCAATCAAGTTTGTTTGTATATTTAATTTCTTATTTCCTCCCCATGTCAAGCATATTTTCCTTTCTCGTCAATAAGGAATATGATTCAAAAGTACAATAAATTGTATAGTTATATTCATTACAAGTAAAAGAGTAGGTATAAAACACTTGTTCTAAAGGTTTAGTTCATGTTCTTTGTTGTTGTTGTACCATTATTGTGTCCCCCTATAGTAACACTTGTTGTAAATGTTTAGCTTATGTTTTCTTGTTGTTGTTGTTGTATCATTCTTGTGTCCCTTCTATATTAAAAAAACTATAGTCGCATGCGTTTTAGAATTAATTAATAACTAGTTTACTGAGTCCACAAGAACTTGACCAATATTTTATTAATTCACAATTTTAATTCATAAGAATTAATGGTAAAACTTAGGATATAAATATTAGATCTATAAATAGACAATATTTAATATCTAGAACTAACAAAAAATTTCAAGAATTATTCTAATCTTTAACCAATTTCCAATTGAAATATTTTTTATCACAACGCACGAGTTGCGGAAAACTCATATAAATAAATCCTTTTGGGGCATTTACATGAATTTTTTCTCTAAAAAATTATTGTGTTCACACGAGCCCATAATATAATTTAAAAAGATAGATTTACTTACATGAATAAATTGTACCTATCAAAACCTTTAAACCACATTAAATCTCACAATGCAGGATACCTCAGGTAAGGCGTGTTATAGGTACTAGTATATTCTCTAGCCACAACTAATCCCTTATCCTTTAAATCTTTGACAAAACCAAAATATTCAGGTTTTTCTAGCAACCCTGAACCAAACAACCAGATAACGATACTATTGACATTCTAATACGTCACATTCAACATCTTCTATCAATATAGTGTGAAAAGGTTTTTGATTGATTTATGGTGACTTGACTCGTTTGAATGTAAGCAACCATGAATTTCAAATTCGTTGAAGGGATTCGTTCTTATCTGGTCATTCAAATACTATCCAGTCACTCACAACCACTACATGAAAAATCAAAAGCAGAAACTCACACCAGCCATCACAGCTAAAACCAAGGTCATTGTCTATTCCAAATTGGCATGTAATGTGGACTACAACGAGTCAATGTTTCCAGGTTTTGCTTTTAAATGGGATATCAACATCCTATATGCTGCGAGTATTTATCAAAATATGGATAAAATCCATGTATCCACCGACAAATGAGAAAAAATAAGGCAGCCAGCTCTACAGAGAGCACGAACACGTTGATGTGATCGAGAAACGTAAGAAAAAATGGCGCTGTGGCCCCAGAGCTCTGCGCTCACCACGCCTTCGCAACTACAGTAATGAAGTGTTCAGTACAAAGAAGCAACTACAGTACTAATTTTCGAAACATTTGCACAGAAAACAATTGCAACAAAATATTTTACTGACATTAAAGAATGTAACATGATCTGTGAAAAATCAATAAAAATTAAATTAATTTTTCTTGTTTGTAAATGAAAACAAATAGTATGAAAAGATTCTTAGTAGAGGACTTGGTGGGATTCAAAGAAACCAATAGAAATAACGAGGATTCCATCGTATGAATCTTGCCATATGATCGTTACTTTTTTTTGTGGCCGCAATATATGTCGACCGTCTATTTGCAATCAAAATCATGAACTTATACCCAAGAGGTACTGGCGTGAGTGGTGAGGGCGTTCTTGTCCCTTAAGAGAGGTCAGGGGTTCAAACCCTCCTCTTGTATGGAGCCGGCCATTTGGGGAGCACTTTCACCCCTTCGGGGCCCACCCGGTGCGAACGTGGATTAGTCTAGGCCAGCGCCTGGGACACCGCGTGGTTTATACCAAAAAAAAAATTATGAACTTATAACATGTCACCAAACAGCTGATTTTTAAGGATTTTTTTTCATGAAATTTCAAGAAGGTTATAGTATTTTCGGCCATCAAAAGTAGGGTCATGGCTGTTAGAGAATAATATAAATCATATTATGGGACATCGCCTATCAGCTTAAGTTTTTAGGTGAGATGGTTCTTTAACATGGTATCAGAGCCTTGTTGACCAAGCTGTCACGAGTTCGAATCTCATCACCTTCATTTTATTTGATAAAAATCAAGCACAAGGTAGTGTGAGTCTGTGCAAGTTTCAAGCCCAAAGATCTTTCACTTGAGGGGGAGTATTAAAGAATAATATAAATCATATTATAGGACCTCCTTACCTATCAGCTTAACCTTTTAGGTGAGATGATTCCTTAACAATGACATCATCAACGACAAAAATAACTTTTATTCGTGTTTCAAAAGAATTATAAATATTTATATATAAATAATATATTTTTTAAAAGAATTAACATTACATTTCAAAAATATTTTTTTAAAATATTTTTATTTTATTTTATTTAAATTAAGTTTTTTGAAATATTTAGATTATTTTAATATACTGATTTTTTTTAGATTTTTTAGGAAATTTTCCGTGGATCTTATCACGCATGACATGGGTGAACACACAAAGGGCCAGGAGTAATTAATTCGTTGTATCATTTTTCTTTTGAGGTTGATTTATATAATCTAATTACATTCCACATTCAATGGAGGCTTTAGAACCAAACATTTAAATTTTATTTTACAAAAAATCTTTAGTATTTAAGTCAAAACCTGAGAACAAAATGTCTTGTATACAGTACATATACATCTAATTCACGTGTGAAAACACGTGTTTGTTGATAGTATTATTTTACATAAAAAAAATTGTTTTGAGTGGGCCTTCATATTTATATACATGAGGATAGGGCTTCGTTAAGAGAACGCAACTGGAATTTATAAAAAAATTCCATGATGAATTTCAAGTTTATATAATCTCTCAAATTACTGAGTAGTGATCAGTAAACTTTATTATTATTTGATTGCATTTCACATAAAATTTAAAAGTTCATCGTTTAATCTGAATTTAAAAAATAATTTTATGATAAGTGATTTACCCCTTACTTGTACGAATTAATAAAGAAAAGGATGAGGATAAGGATAACTTCTATTTTTGCGATTAATTTTTATTAATGTATAAGAAAATTAATTATTCTAGCTTCTTAACAATTCAGTCGATGAAGTTAAAAAAATATAATTATTCAAACAGAAAACGTTTTTTTAAATAAATAAATCCTTCTGAACTAAGTTATTTATTTATTCACAAAAGAATCATGGCGAAGATATATAAAACATCAACATAAGAATTCTTCGAGTTCAGAAGGATTTATTTTTTCGTTTATTTTAGTTTTTTCTAATTAATTTTGTCATTTGATAAAGGGTAAGATCTTTGGGGCTATATTTTTTAAAACCTCATATAAGAACATGGGGTAGCTATTAATCTTCATTATTTTTGGACGCATTAATTCAATCCGTCCCATTATTAGGGCTGAAACACAAAGTCAAGTTTTACTCGTAAACCTTTGAACAGGATTGGACAATCCCACGTTATACATGCCAAGTCCCTAGCAGTTCACGAACTTTATAAATAGAATTCATTTGCTTATACTACTTACTACAGCAACTAATTGATCAGAAAGAAAAACACACACATCAATTTCCCAACATCCTCTTTCTTTTAATTATGGAATTTTCAAAATCTTTCAGTATTCAAGCTTTAGTTAAAACGATTAAGGGAGAGCTGTTGTTAGACAGCACTGATCCATACTCGTTTATTGCACCGTCTGCTTATGACACTGCATGGTTAGCCATGGTTCCGGATGGGTCCAGACCGTGTCAACCCATGTTCAAGAATTGCTTGGATTGGGTGCTCAACAACCAGAACGAAGAAGGGTTCTGGGGAGAGCACGACGGCCATGGCATGCCCACTGTTGAGTGCCTTCCTGCAACAATTGCCTGCATGATTGCACTCAAACGGTGGAAAACAGGAGAGATGATGATTGATAAAGGTAATAATAGTGTACAAACGAGTATAGGATAAATGATTTTTGAACAAGGTAATAAAGTTTTGATGAAGAAATAATCACAAATCCCACTACTCCATTTTTTTCTGTACTGTACGTGCGTAAATTTCAAGCCCTAATGTTTTACTGGTAGCCCTACTTTCAGTAAAAGAATGGATGTAAAGGCTGTTGCAATTGTATAAGCATGGCTTCATTATGATCTCTGATTTTTGTCGTCAGGCATGGCCTTTATTGAAGCTAACGCAGAGAAGCTTATCGGAGAAATATATGGCTCTAACTGTCCTCGATGGTTTGCCATCGTTTTCCCGGCAATGGTTGAGATGGCGCAAACCAGCGGTCTAGAGATCATTTATCCTGATCGGAAAAAGAGGGTGGTGATGGACATCTTCTACAAAAGGGAACGGATTCTTGAAAGGTGCCTTTTTCAATCTCCATCACTGAAGATCAAGTTTGAACATAACGTACTATTAGCAGCAACCTTAATTAGTTCTTGATAACATTAATGCTGTCCTTTCCATTCAGGGAAGAGCTCGTGGACAAGAATCATTATCCTCCATTGTTATCATATCTGGAAGCATTGCCTGCTCTCTGTAATTTTGATCAAGAAGATGTACATAAGCACTTGCATGCCGATGGCTCATTATTCCAGTCCCCCTCTGCGACAGCAGGTGCTTTCATGGCTACTGGAAACAAAGACTGCTTGAATTACCTTCAAGCTTTAGCTCAAAGAAGTACTAATGGAGGTTATAAATATTCTTCAGAAGTTTATTTTAAGTCCATTATTTTGTTCATTATCACATGCAGCTACAGTTTGGTGTTTTTATATATATTTTTCTCAAGTGAATCTAAATATTTGCGAGGCAGTCCCACAAACTTATCCTATGGATGAAGAGCTGTTAAAGCTTTGCATGGTTAACCAATTGCAAAGGTTGGGTTTGGCTGAGCATTTTGGCCAAGAGATTGAAGGACTGCTGGAACAAGTTTACAGGTATGATAACAGAAGTAAATAATAATATTAATTATTTCATTTATTGGTGGAAAAACAGAATAAATAAGTGTTAATATATATCAGATTAATAATGAATTCTTAAAATTAATTTTTTAAAAACAAAATTCAAATTAAACCATTTAATATTAGAATCTGCGGGTAGCATGACTGATATATATAACTAAACTCAATTATTAAATAAATATATAATATTTAGAGGTGATTCTTTTACAATATTTATGAATTATATTTATTCTCTAGCATTTCATTTTTTCCAGGAATTACATGAACCAAGATCAATCACGGACAAAATGGACAAATTCGATGGCAACACAGCTATACAAAGACTCGTTGGCATTTTCTCTGCTGAGGATGCATGGATTTAGTGTATCTCCATGTATGATGGTTCTCAACTACGCTAATTACAAGCAGCAATCCATTTTCTTACCCCTTCTTTCCTTTTTTGTGTTTTTTTTATTCTTTTTCATATTTTCCAGGGATGTTTTGTTGGTTCTTACGTGAAGAAGAAGTTCAAGATCAAATAGAACGCAACCATGAATACTTCTCAAGTGTAATTCTTAACGTTTATCGAGCTACCGATCTTATGTTTCCTGGGGACCATGTTCTTGAGGAGGCCAGGTCATTTTCAAGGAAGTTGCTTGAAAAAACCATATCAATGGCAAACAAAGACCAACACACTGTTCCTTTTCCAAGTTTCCAGTCAGTGGTAATTTCTTATACTATCCCGTTGACAAAACAAAAGATTTACCATCTAATTTCAAATTTAATTAGTTCCCATATAAGCAGGATTAATAAAGGAACACAAACTGTTTCTCACATTTTAACAATTACTCGACGATCAATTTCCGAATTGTCGTTGCAAGGAACCGTTTCTGAAAACGTGAAGAGAAAAAAAACTATATATCTTTGAGGGAAGAAAAATAAAAATAAAATTCTTAACTACTAGCTAGCTAAGTATTTCTCATTTTTCATAACTTTTGTACGCTAAATGTGTAGATTAAACATGAGTTGAGGTTTCCATGGATGGCTCGACTGGATCACCTGGAGCATAGAATGTGGATGGAAGAAAAGAATAACTCCGGTCTGTGGATGGGAAAGACCTGCTTCCATAGGTAGGGAGATCTTACCAATTATTCAAAATAATTATTTTTGAAATATTAACTCCTTGAATTACCATGTAATATTGCTGCAAAAGATAAACTTTTAGTGATTAATTAGAGAGAAGAAAAGAAAATATCAAGAACTGGAACATAGTGTTGGTACGGACTAATATTCAAAAGGTTCGATATGATCAGGTTATCATGCCTTCAAAATGACAAGCTTAAGCAACTGGCTGCGCAAAACTACGAGGTTCGACAAACGTTATACAGGAGTGAATTGGAAGAGCTGACAAGGTAATACATGCACAGGACATTCAAACTTATAATAAAGTATTTCTACGTTATTTTTATCTTAAAAAAAGGAAATTAATGTCTTGGTTGTGTGACATAGGTGGTCGAAGAGCTGGGGCCTTAGTGACATGGGGTTCGGCCGAGAGAAAACTGCGTATTGCTACTTTGCCGTTGCTGCTAGCACACCAGTACCTCATGATTATGAGATCAGAATGATGGTAGCAAAGAGTGCTATAGTTATCACAGTTGCTGATGATTTTTATGATATTGAAGGCTCTCTTGATGAATTGGAAAAAATCACAGATGCAGTTCAAAGGTAAATTAACCATTAATTGTGCTTATAAAGAGAAATAAAAGACTATGAATGGAGATCAAACTCCTGATCTTCCCTGTTAAAGAATAATATAAATCATATTCTAAATTCTCATCTAACAACTTAAATTTTTAGGTGAGATAGTTCCTTGATATGGTATCAGAAGCTTGTGGACCCAGCGGTTACGAGTTCGAATCTCACTACCCTCATTTTATTTGATAAAAATCAAGCATAAAATACTGTGGACTTGTACACTTAAAGAGATGTGTCAGAAAATAATATAAATCATATTCTGGGATCTCACCTTATAGCTTGAGCTTTTAGATAAGATGATTTCTTGACACTCCCAAAATTACTTTGACAGATGGGATGCTAAAGGCTTGAGTGGCCACAGTAAGACTATCTTTGATGCCCTTGACAACCTTGTGAACGAATTAGCAAGAAAATACTTTCGAAAACATGGAACCGATATAACAAACAGTCTACGAGATATAGTAAGCTTTCAAATCTTTTCCTCACCTTTATGGTCTGTTTAATTTTGTCTACACAGTCGATTAACGAGTCCACTATTTTTTTTCTTTTCTGGTATGAAAGTGGAGTGAAACATTTGCTTCCTGGTTTACGGAAGCTAAATGGAGCAAAACTGGATTTATACCTGCAGCTGAAGAGTATCTTGAGACTGGCATGGTATCTATTGCTTCACACACCTTGGTTCTTCCAGCTTCATGTTTTTTGAATCCAAGCATACCAAATTACAAACTAAATCCAGCCCAATATGAAAGCATCACCGAATTATTAATGGTGATCCCTCGTTTGTTGAATGATATACAGAGTTATAAGGTAAATTGTCATCTTTCATGTGTACTTACAGTTCTTTCTTTGTGGTATATCATACATGAAGCTAATATATATTGTCCAATCCATTCACAGAAGGAGCAAAAGGAAGGGAAAACCAACTTTGTTTTACTCCACTTAAAAGAGAATCCTGAGGCAGACATCGAAAATTCAATTGCCTACACCAGAGAGATTCTTGAAAAAAAGAAGAAAGAGTTGCTGGAACATGCTCTGATGGATGGTTTTAATGATTTCTCTAAACCTTGCAGGCATCTCCACTTATCCTGTGTGAAAGTTTTTCAGATGTTCTTTGATTCTAGCAATAGATACGACTCCAACACAGAAATGTTTCACGACATTCAAAAAGCATTTTATATGCCTATAGATATTGGAGCATCAAAGCCTCTCCCTCTTCAGTCGGGATCAAAAAAGAGTTATCCAACAATAGCAGTCAACTATCACTTCGATCAGCAGTACAAAAATCGAAACATTAGATTGGCTGCAAACAGTCTTGTTTCCCAGCCATTATCAGGAAATCCTTACATGAAGATGCCTATGGCACCAAAGTTCAAATTATGTTTCATGTAAGAAGGTTTGTGATTTAATATAGAATAAGATCCGGTGAAAAAACTATTGATAATGAACAGGGTTTCAGCAGCCATTGTTTTGCTGGTGTACAGTATGGTTGTCAGCATATAGCAAGTTGGTGTTTACACTATATTTCCTTTGTATTGCGGGACTGATTGTAATATAACAATAATACTTGTATATCCATGTTTGTAATATGAAGTTAAATCTATTTATGTTATTATACAATAGAGAATGGATTCAAATTTGAAAATCAAGCATAGGGGATATAGTTTTTTTGTTTAATATCTTCCTTTATATCACTAATATATATATATATAGTAAGAGCAAAATCTTTGAGTAACAACATGTCTGATCTCTTATATCACTGATTTATCGTTCAGAAGGAAGAGGTTCTCCTAGAAGAAAGGCTGAGAAGAATGCGAGCGAGTCGCTTGGTTTGAATATTGGCACAGCATGTCCAGCTCCTCTAAATGTTGCAAATGTTAGCCCCTCGTATTCTTGGAACCACCCACTGACCTGATCCGAAGAATTATTCCTCATTGTTAGTGATAACTTGATGATACTGCTACCAATTATTTCTTAAAAAAATCTGAATGAAGTGGCTGATCTTTTATAGGAAATATTGATATTGATACAAGGTTTGATTTAATTTATCTCAGGTTTTTTGCATGTAAAAACCTGCTTCTGGTGGTACCAGGGCCTCCACGTCCTGGTGATCGGCAGTCCCAGAGAGCTTAAGCTGTATCTTGTAGACAGCACAGAAACTCCTCCGTCTGTATCACCACTGAGGCGCCACCCAAAAAAGATAGTGTAAGGTTGGTGAAGAATATTTCATTCATTTACAATCTCCACAGTACAGGGATTCAAACCTGTAGACCCATATTTTAAGTCCTCTTGCTATCAGCTTCTTGTATATAGGAAGAACTGATTTCTTCGAGTCCGACCATTCCTCGAATATCTTCTTGCTGAATCCAGAAATTAGCCATAATATTTTTCAGTTTTGCATGAAACGCATATATGTCTCGTGGACTTCTCATGATTAACTACAATTTCAATTTATAGCCATTGGAATTTCCTGACCCCGTGTGCTAATGAAACTAAAACATCGACGAACAGAATGAACATTGTTATAGCTGTTAAAGAGAAGCATATAGATAGAAAACGCATTACTTGCAGGTGCTCCAGTTCTTGAGCACGTGACCATCACTCGCATGGAGGGCCTTTTGAACATCTGGTCTGTTGTAGAAAGCTTTTGCATATTTATCCCGGCATGGATCATAACCACCCATAATTCTTGGCATCTGATAAATATAATTTGACGGTAAGGCCATCACCTCACCTACTGCTGCTAGATTGAGCTTCATATTAAAGTACATCAGTAGAAGAGGTCAAGAAAAGACCTCATCTACTGCTAGATTGTGTAGGAGTTTCATCGGCAGAATACCCCATCAAAACAATTCATGGTCAGTCTCAGCTTAAGTGAGGTCCTTTCGAAAATTCAACAAGGCCATATCGCCACTTCATTGAAATAATATTAACAGGATTTAGCAATTCTGAAATCGTTTACCTTCTTAGACGAGGGCCTGTACATGATTTTTGTAAATCTGCCATCTGAACTTGCTGAATCTCCGATACAAACTGAGGTGTAGAGGCTGAAAATATCTATCTCCTTGTACTGTTTGATTAATTCATCAACAGCCTCAGAACAATCATCATTGCTCCATGTGTCATTACTGTCAAAGTTGCAGCTTCCTCTGATTATCTTGCGAGTTTCATCTGATATGACAGCGTGACTCCATGCATAGTCCACCAAACCTCTCCAGTCTTCAGCATCACTTGTTTCAGGATTTCCCAGCTACAATGTCCACAAAGAAGGGCAATTCCTTAAACAAATACTATCGAGAAACAGGAAAGTCATGCATAAATCTGCTTAAGAGGCCATACCAGAATGCCCTTGAGGTCGATGTGAAGGGAAGGATCATTATTCTTGTCAATTGTGAGCTCAGCAAGCTCCGGGACATACTTTCCTGTTAATACATGTTAAAAGCAGTGGCTGTAATATTAGATATTAATAGGACGAGTCAGGAAATTAATTGCTGTCAAGGTAAAATACCTGCGTAGCTCTCTCCAGCAATATAAAATGCCCGCTTTCTATATGATGGAAACATGAGAAACCACTTGTGCAGGAAAGCATAGGAATCATTTGCTAAGAAAGAGGTATAATGGAAATTTCAGGATTTTCTGATGGAACCAAAATGGCCCAAAACACTCATTATAACACAATCTCTGCAAGAGAATCAACTTGGAACTCACCCGTAAATTCATCCCCTATGATATGATAATCATTAGTTGTGTTCGAGTATGAAAACCCAACTCCAACTGGAGATTCCAGGAATAACATATTGGCTTCTGCATCATCATATACACAGAAAGTTGAGATCATTTTTTCTAATTAATCGCATATTACGGAGCGTTATGTAGGGTACCACCATATATATATACTTGCAAGTCATATTTTGTAAGATTGAGGGACCTCATTATATATATACACACACACACACACACACACACACACACACACACACCTTTATTCCACGAGTATGGATTATATTTAAGTCCATGTCCATTGTTGTCTACTATGAAAGGGCCAATCTCTTGTGTTGCTCCGTATCCAATAGAAGAGCACCCAGGACCTGAAACATGGAGCTTCTTGTCACCTCATTAGAGAACATAGAAAGCAGTTATTGAGAAGAACTTGCTTTGGATAAGGTGGATAGAGGAGGAGGAAGAACGATACCCCCACAATCAGGTATTAAGAATGAGGATTTATATAATAATAGTTTAATGTCCCATCATACACTGCGAACTGACGTGGAAAAAAACAAAATGTGAAAAAAACTGTTCGCATAGAGAATTGTTTGGCGATGTTATTAAATTGTACGTCTGCGACTCACATGGAAAATAAATTACATGGGAAAAAAATGTTGACATGAAAAATTATTTGATGGTTTTATTAAATTTTATTTAATGAGTTGATATTGAGAGTATAATTTATTGAATTGATCCGAGCTTTGTGACTTGATCCATCAAACCCATGACACAGATCATAGATTTTATTGGGTTTAACAATTTTGTTTTTTTAATTATTTTTTACTTAATAAAATGATAAAAAAAAAAAGAAAAAAAAAAGATGCTCATGAAATTAAATATTGTGCTGTTTGTTTGAGACTACAATAACCTTCTAGAAAGCAGATATAAATAAATTATAAAAATTAATATAAAATCAATTAAATATTAAATTAAAACAAAATAAAAAACTAGAAGATGCAAATTCTTCATTGTTCATAACTTCATATGAACAATGAAGGAGTTTGGGTCCTTCCGTTTTTTTACTTCAACTTAATATTAAAGGAATTAAATAAAAAATAAATAAATTTAAAAGGAAAAAAAAGTGCAACTCCTTCACTATTCATAAAAAAAAGCCAGGATTCCTTTAATTATTTTAATTTAATTAAATATTGAATAATAAAATTAAAAAAAAATAGATAGAATCTAATACGAAAGGATAATAATAACTAAAAAAGAAGGTACAGTTCCTTCCCTGTGCTATACAATGGAGTCGGGCTTTTCCAGTTCCATTAGTTAATATTCTGAAAGATGTTCAAGTAATTGTTTATTAAGTAGTTTATGTTTTTATAATATATAAAAACAGGCAAACATTAAAGAGCATCATTTGCTTTTACACACTATAATACACCCATAAAATTATAACAATTAATCTAAGTAGCTTCGAAATTACTCCTCTTGTTCTGACTTCTGATTAATACCTAGCATTTCAGTCTAGTTAAGTCCTGAGGCAGCATCACAAAGGATGCTGCAATCGCTAGACCGGAATTATTTTCTTATTCTTTTCGAGCCGGTAGAACAGGCTTAAATGGCTCTCCATCATAACCATTGATCATGGGGTATCTGTCAATTTCATGTTGACCTAAAAAAACACAAGGAAAAAGATGGACGCTGCCTGTCTAATGATGATATTACTGCTATATTCTTACCTCCATTGAGCCACAGGACTAGAGGTTTTTTATCAGGATGAGTTGTGGCCTCGTAGAACCAGTAAAACAATGCCCGTCCGTTCTGTTCATTGACGGTGACATAGCCAGCATAGTGCTTGAAGCTCACATCGGGCTCGCCTGGCAAATTCGTTACAAGATGCTCGCCGGCCAGTGACTGGCCGGAGAAACGCCAGTGTCTAATACTCACAACAGGGTTCACCGAGGACAAAGCAAAAAGAACAACCGAGATAAGGATCATTGTCGCCTTAGGTACCGAATCCATTTTGGAAATACAGCACAGTTTAGTAAGAGATATAGCTTCTAAGAAAAAGGAGACGATGCTACAAGAACGCAAGGATGTGTATTTATAGTATTGGAGGGTATTTTGAAGAGAAAAATCTTTATACGATTGATATTTGGGAGAGCAGTCCTGTCTAGGTTGTCAGTTTCATTCTGATTTGGCTGAAATGTTGATAATTTAAAAAAAAAACAATAAAAAATGTTTATAAAAAAAATTATCTATACAATTTTTTTCAGTGTATTTTTATAATTTAAAAAAAAAATAAGTGTAAATAACAAATTTTACGTATGTATATAGTCAAATAAATCAAAAATCAACGATATCTAAAATTAAAGATAAAAGAAAATACAAATTAAGATATTTAATTCTAAAAATTATAGAAAGTTTAATCTCAATATAATTGGTTTAAATATATCACCGTAAACTAAATATGTATCTCACACAATCCCAATTGAACCTGTGCATTTCTATTGTTGATCGTAGATGTTATATCCCTGCCTTAGAAGCGAGATAGGCATGAAGATTCTGAGTCATTGCTGGATTGAAAACACTTTCATTGTTTTCCAGATTTATTTTTTATTGATTGTATCCTTTGATTACTCCATTACGATCATTGCTACATAATCTTCTCCTCGTAATATTCTATAATGTTTCCCTTCTCATCGTAAGAATCACGCTAAAATGGAAGGAAGAAAAGATCTATTGACAGCTAGGAACATTCGAAGCCTGTTAGGAATATATATTACCAAGAAAAAGAAAATGTTTATCCTAGCCAAGATCCAGGAAGCAATGGCAAAATCACCTGATTTTTGGATGATCGATTGAGCTATATAAACAATTAGGAGTGATAAATATTATAAAAATATCAGGTTACTGTCGCAAGAATTTCTGCAATTTGAGAACAGCAAAGGGCATATTGCTGTGTTACGTACTATCTGCAGAAAGAAATGTAAACCAGTAGGACTTTAGGGTTCTAGTGCTAACATCACTATTTTTGAAGATAACTAATGATTTGAAATTAGACTACTGTTGCGAAGTCTACAGCATGAATGCATCCTTGTGCAGATTGACCATGTTCTTGCTGGTCAGCGATCTTGTCACAAAAGTGACAGGGTGGAAAGACAATATGGTATATATTCCCATTCCAAATTGGTGGTGACTCTAAAACATACAAAAGGCGAATGTTTTTAAGAATCTCACCATCACAAACTAGAGAGACGGATTTTTGTGGCGAACCTTGTCAGCTTGTGAATATGGAGTCTGGTGATGATGAACCCTAGGTGGTGGTGGTGGAAGGTAGCTAGGAAAGGAACAGCCTAGATGGTTGTTGAATAATGACTTGTATTCCAACTTTACTTCAAGTTGAATATGAGATAGAGATCATCGCTAATTAGGTATTTAATTTATACATTTTTCTTCATTTTCTTTTGAGATTCTTTCTTCCATCCAGCAATCATTAACATAACCGATATTATTAGCTTTCAAAGATGCTGTGTCCATAAGGAGGTAGCATTTGTTGTTGGTCTGATCTATTTTCTAGTCTCAAACCACAACAACAAATCCTATTCTGAATCTAATGTCCGCATAATCTTATTTGACAGAACGTAACCACTCTTTATCAACAAAAAAAAAAAGTTTATGCAAGTGTTTTAGGGGGTGGTTGAGAATGCAAAATCGTTTTTGAAAAAAAATACAAAAATTATTTTAATATATTTTTAAATAAAAAAATATTTTCAAAAACAAACTCAATCTACTCTCGTACACTTAGTCTTTTATTATTAGTAGAACTTGACATCTAGCATCACGATGATATCATCTACAAACATCATCCCACTAAGCATGTTCTTTACTTATAATATTATCAGTTCATAAAGTTTTGTAAAATATTTAACGAATAGTAATTTACTGATAATATTATTCAACTATTTCATCCATTATCTTCATCTCATCAGCTCGAAAAATATAGATTATCTAATTAACTCGGAAAATAAAGTCAAAAGAAAATAAACCTATTGATGAGAAATAAGCGTGGACAATTGCTTTTCATTCAAGCTTTACCCTGTAGCTTGCTTTACCAGTGGGCAACTTCCAAAAGTTCAATTTATTTGTTTTTTCCAGAAAGAATATTTCTCTTTAAAACGTGAGAAAATGATCGAGCCAGTGACCTGTTCTAAGTGATGATGAAGCGCATTATCAATGAAGCTATACGAGTCTAGCGTCTCATTAATTTAATTACAGAGAAAAGATTCATATCAGATATATCCAAGAAATAATAATGCAGAACAAACAAGGGAACTCATATCTAAGCAAACTCTCGCAACATCATCATCTAAAAGTAAAATTATCCATGAATTCTCCTTCTGCTTCCGATGCTGGAAGACGATGATGTGTATATAGCTAATAATACTGCATGCCAAAACATAATTTGGTATCGGTGCACTTAATCAATGAGAAGAAGAAGAAATTCCCATATGACTAGTTGAAAAATAGATTGAACCACGAACTGGGTTTTTTCTCAGAAGCTATCAAGAAGCTAAAAAATTAGGAGTACATCTCTTCCAAATTCTAAAGGATGCTTCACTCTAACAGATGGTAATTTTTTTTATTGAAATTGTATTTATTTTCATCTACACCACCACACTGCCAAAGCTCATTCAACTTATTTTTAAAAGATTGTTCGTTTGACATTCTAGAGATTTTCGCTTTTTAAACTAAATTTTATCTAAAAATATTAAATTTATGTTTTTAGATATGTTTTTATGATTTTGATATGTTAACGTAAATATTTTAAAAAATATTATTTTAAGAACATTAAATTAAAAAAAAAATATCTTCATCTCATCACCTTAACAAATAAAATTAGTTAGTTTTCTAACTTATTTTTAAATATTAGTTTTATAACTCATATATAGCAGGTGATCCAGTGATAGGAACTTTAAACGAAAGGGCTTGTTCCCCTTGTGGTCTTAGATTTTAGCTTTATGGATGCTAATATGATGACTTGTTAATATAATAGTTATTAAAGACTTATATAATCATTAATTTTTAGATCCATAAAATTAATTAAAATACACATAAATTAATCCGAATAACCACTTTAATTAAAAAAAAACAATTAGCTGCCCACTCTAAACGGAAAAAATGGTAGTGTGGACTTTTAATGCAATTATTTTCACCTACGTAACTTTGGCATCATCATTGCAGAGTGGCATCATACTTGTCTCAACTGGGTAGTGTGGACTGTTAATGCTAGTCTTTAGTCTTTGCTCAAAGCAATCAATGCCTAGCTTTGATTTTATGTACTTTTAATTTATTTTTACATAAAGAATTCGATTAGGCTTAGCAAACTCCATGCCCAAGTTAAAGAGCTTTGGAAGACTTTGCTCGAGTTTCATGCTCTTTTTCTACTGAACTACCTTTAGCTTTTCCCCTTTTCTTTGCCTTGAGTTCCAATTAATTTTCAAAAAAATCCAGGAATCTTTATATTATTAATTGAAAAATACTTCCACTTTAGTCGATTTTTATTTTATTTTTCAAATTCACTCATTGCAATCACACCAAAGAATACGCTATATAATTCAATTTCATATAGTTTTAAATATTAATGTTTTTTTCTTTGTATGATAGGAATTAGAGGATTCTTGACAAAAACAAAAGTCTTTTTTTTAATTGAAGGAAAGAGTTAAACTCAAGACCTCGCGGTGTTTTAATTTTTGACAAAAGTTTTCATGGGATGATGCTAAGTTTATGTCACTTGCCATTTCATATCCTTTATTATTATTGTTGGTTGGTTGTGTTTTGACTTTTGAGTTTCTTACATTTGGGAGTTTAGTTAAAGAAGCATACTTGCAATTAACTCACGCAATATTGATTAAACTGCCCTGCATTGCTTCCCCCAATATGGTAACTCCTTCCTCTCTTTTTTTTTTAAGAAAAAAAAAATTCAATATAATAATTACCCCTGCCCTTGCATTGCTTTACTGTAAATGGTAACTCCTCTTAAAAAAGAGAAAATATTTAGGTCCCACCGAGACTTGAACTCGGGTTACTGGATTCAGAGTCCAATGTCCTGACCACTAGACCATGGGACCACTTGTTGGCAGTCTTCCTTCTTTTTTATTAATATAGAAACCAAACCATACATTTGGTTCAGGAAACCCCCACAAGCCCCCCCCCCCCCCCCCCACCGGTTCCCTTTCCCGTTCAATATGATGGCTTGTGTATTTTTGCTGCCTAAAATGCAATGCTTGCACAGACCGTAGACATTGCGAGTTTACTTTTGGTTTCACTTCATATTTGAAATACATTTTAATGCAACTTCCTTCCTTGAAATAAACTTCTCCCTTTTTTAGTATACATTCGGCTTTGTTCTCTCGAATTCTCAATTCGTCATTATTTGAAATGGCAGTCGGTCACAAGCTGAATATATTACAGGCACAAATGACCAGGAGATTTTTGCAGTCTCTGTAGCATAAGAAGAGCAATGTAAAGTCTCTATGAAAATAAATGCACAATGACAGGGGGGGGGGGGAGAGAATAAACCCTTTTATCATTTACATTGAGGGAAATAACTACAAACGTCAAAGCAATATCTATATAACTCTTATCTTCACATGCTATAAGACTATTGTAACCCTGTGTTGTATCCCACGGTAAACAAAATGAGAGGATCCACTGTTAGACCAACAACAACAAAAAATTGATAAAGAATGGATCGTTGTCAAAGCCAACTATGCACGTATCATATCTACTAGTCAGAAAAGCCTATATCCCTTTGTTTTCTTGTTGAACCGAGTCAGGCAAAGGCTCAAATATTGATCTGCAGCGGCAAGCAGCTAGGAACCTAAGGATAGATATCTGAGTTTTGCTTAAAAGGAACCTGTAGGTGATCTCTGGGTTACTGAAAGAATATATCTGCCAAAAAATATATTTGAACTCCATCTTCACGCCATAAAAAGGTAATTCAAGTCATCCACAGTTAGGCGAGTCTGACAACCACCATTTTCATCCTCTCCAAAAGCAGATGCCACCATCTCCCTCTTCTTTTGCTGCAAGGAAATGACCCCATATTTTTGTTTTGCCAGGAAAAATTCAGAGCAAAAGTAATATAATAAAATAGACAATTAAAAACACAATTATCCAAGAATAAACGTTCGTGAATGCTAGATAATGCACTTATCAAAAATAAATCTACTAGAATATGAAACAAAACTGAAGGTAAAACAAGAGACGCTGGTCATTATGTTGGAAAATTGGCCAAACCTTCGAAATTATCACCAAGAAAATTGTTCAGAAATGCATTCAAGTTTTGAATCTATAACATTGCTAGGTAAAATAAACTTAAAAGCAAACAAACCGAAAGCCTATTTGGCTGAAGCTACTATAGCAAAAACACCCCCTTATATGCTTTGGTTAAAAGAAAGCATATGTTGTTTCTATGGTACATTAGGAACTACAAGAACCAAAGCAGCTCAAAAGCACTACAAAAGAAGGTTTGACTCCTTTAAGCCAAAGCATCCAAAAGGTTGTTTTCAGCAAGAGCTGCTGCAACTTGTAGGCCCAAACATGAGCTCAAAGTCATAACCCTTTGATCATGTCAAGCATGTTTGTAACAAACATCTTTTTCTCAAAGTCATAACTCATTGATCATATCAAGCATGTTCATCCAAAACAGACATCTTTTTCTCAGCCCGTCCACTTTTATTGTCTAAAACCAAAGAATAAATACATGCACTTGACCACACTGAGCCTGAGACCTTGAGCCCATCCAAAAATTACGTATTTACATTGACCACTAAAGGAGACCTGTTCACAAGTTCAACCACTTCAACTTATACTACAAACATTATGTTGATGGCTTGAGTACTGTTAAAGCTAGTTCACCTAATATCACAACCCATCCCCTTTTTCTGCTCCCCTTACACTGCTAGTTAAAGTTGTTAAAGCAACATTACTATGGTCACTTAAAATACTTAGTTAAGCTAAGTTCACCTTTTTGACTTCGCTCACTAATTCAAAGATCACATGTGATATACAGCTAAATAGTGAAATCAATTAATTCAGTTAGAATTTGAGCAACCATTGACTTTAAGAAGTCAAATCTCCATGGCATAAGTGAAAAACGCTTGCCTCTAGCCTCACCAAAGTGAGAAACACAGTTCTTAATTTGTCTACAGTGCTGCAAGCCTGTCATATCAATTCATTATGAAGAATTAAGCAAATAATAACAATGGCAATGAAAGAGCCAAATATTCCTTACAGACCATTGAGAGCACCACATCTATCATCTCCAAGTAATACTTTCCATTGTTAAATGCATGATCAACCATGAAGGGGCAATTTAAACAATTTATGATGGAAAAGTGATACGTGATATCCCTTTAAATAGTGGGGGGGAATGTTGGCTACTTGATGAGGAACCGTGTAACAAAAATTTAATAGAAAAACTAGTACCTGGAGAGCTAATATACGATCTTCAACAGTATTTTTTACGGTTAATCGCAAAACTGTAACTGCACGAGTTTGCCCAATACGATGTGCCCTATCAATTGCCTGATCCTCAGTTGTAGGATTCCACCAAAGGTCCAGAAGCAACACGTGGCAAGCTGCAACCATGTTCAGTCCAAGACTAGCTGCTTTCAGAGACATGATCATAACAGATACCTGTGGTGCAAAGAGATCAAACATCAAGCAGAAGGAGCATGTGAAAACACTTGAGGGGCATAAATAAAACCATTAAGATAGATCTTAGAAGTTCAAATGGTTAAAATCCCACAAACCTCTGGAAGGATATTGAAATCCTTCACGGCTTTATCTCTGGCAACAACTGACATTGTTCCATCCAGTCTTCTGTACTGAATGGAAGAACTCTTAAGACAAGCTTCAAGCAAATCTAGCATCCCCGTCCATTGGGAAAACACTATGGCTTTCTCCCCAACAACCTTAACTGGAGGGTGTCTTTTGTCAGTACCATCATTAAGTGAACCTGTAGAGCCAGATGAGTTTTCATGACAAGCAACATTTCCATCAGCAGAATTCTCTGACAGTTTGCATGTAGATGAACAATCTTTTGGTTTAGTGAGTGATTGCAGGACTTCAAGAGTTGCCCTGATTTTTGATGAATTATGGGGACGACTGTCAGAGGTTGAGCTAACTGCAGCAACAAGCTCAGAACCAAAAGAATCTTGACCAGGCTTATCAGATAGACAACTATTTAATGTGTTTTTGGAAAACACTGAAGACACATTCAGGCGAATTTTGCATGTTTTTGCAGGGCATTGGCTTTCGTCACCAGTAAGATGCTCATAGATGCATTGTTTGCAGAATACATGACCACAAACTGAAACAACAGCATCTTCCGGAGAATCCTAAATGAAAATCAGCAGAAAAGTCAGAAAACATAAAGCATTTACAACTGTATCAGATCAACATCAAAAAAAGTTGATAAAGCAGTTTAACAAATACAACAACCACCAAGCCTCAATCCCAAAATAGATGGGGTAAGCTACATGGAAAAACAGTTTAAGAAATAATAAAAGAAAACTAAAATATAAAATAAGACCGATAAATACACTACATTATAAAGAAACTATTAGTGGCAACAACCCTGTCCATCAGTTTATACAGTTGGGGGGGAAAGGCTGCATCAGGTGCTTAAGCTTTGATTTGAAGCTCCTATCACAATCTCGCACTAAAATTTACCTCAAATAACAAGTTTTTTAAGTAGAACCAACCATTATTTTATCATTTTTGTTATGTTATATTGCAGCCGCTATACTTTATCTAAATTTTCTCTTAAAACACTAAGACTTCTGAAAAGCGTGTTGTAGCAACAATGATTCTTAGTTGCTTTTATTAAGCCTTTATATGTCCAAGTTTTCAATGTAATGTTTGCTTTCCTAAAAAAACATAGTAGCATTACTATTAGATAAAAGAAGAAATGATACTCCTAACTAAACAATAGTCCTGTTGGAAGTACCTTAAAGTATCCTAGAGGCTTTGAAGGATTTGGAAAACTATTCTATGTGTAACTGTGAAAGCTCTAGAAAAAATAGCAAAATGATCTACGGAGCTATTGAGCACTTTGGGATGGAGCAACCACCTTATTTCCTGGAGGAAATTACTTAGGTATGGTCAGTATGATACAAAGGTTAGCCTCAATACAAGAACTTTTCCCCTCAAAAGCTGCAAACTGAATTCCCACAGAATTCAGCCAATACAAGAAGCCTTTCATATCAAAGATGTCAGCACCAAATCAAATAAAAGCCTATTCCCCCATTCCTGCTTACAAAACCTTAAGCCTACAAACATCTCTACTATTAATGCTTGAGTTTTAAAGATCCTGTTTCTTATACACGTAACACACGGATGCATCTTCATGACTATCTTTTCAGGAAAATCCAGAACAAAGCACTTGCAACAGCATCCAATTAACTTAAAATCATGTTTCAGGTCCCTTAACTGATTGAACAAGCTGACATTTAAATGAACAAGAAAGAAAAATTGCTTTGATGTTACTATAAATGTATGTGCATTGAGGTTTTTGCAAAATAAGTATCAACAATATAAATGTACCGATGAAATAACATATGGAAACAAACCAGTGAAGTTACAGGAGAGAGAAAAGGTGAACATAGAAATAAGCAGAGTAATCGGGCAAGAAAAGAAACGACATACACTACAGATGCCACAGATTGCCAAAGATGCTTCTAAACAATTGAGAAGGCATAATTGTTTCTCCTGAGGAAGCTTATTGGCCATCTCAATTGAGGATCCAACTAGAGAATTTGAATCTAAACCCTTGACAAGAAGAGGATGATCACAAGCTTGTCGAAGACGCAACAGCATCAACAAGATGTTAACATAATTTTGTTTAACAGTTCCAGCAGCTGCATATTCCTGATGATCAAGTGAGGAGGTTCAAAGAATTGGTTAATATGCATACAAAAAGAGTAAAAAAATAACATGTTCACCACATAACAATGTATCAATTATTTTTTTTTCAAAAAAGGGGGAAAGGGAACATGATAACCAGGAATATGAAAGAATTGAAATAATTTCTAAGTTACTCTTCCAGTAAAGGCATACTTTAAACTGGGCTCGTGAATCAATTTCTAGTCTGGTGTAGAAATCACGTTCTTCCTCTGTAAAGTCCACTTTTTTCAATTCTACTACTTTGGGTGGAAGGTTAATAATAGGTTCCCCGTCAAGAAGAGTGCCTAGAGCAAACATTAGCCATCAGATGAGTAAAAAAAAACTGCAATAAGTTGCACAACATTAGCAGCCTAGCTAAAATTTACAATCTATATGATGCAAACCAGACAAGAAAAAAGCATGCAGACAAGCATGCAAAGGCAAATTTTGCAGGTAATATTTTTCAAAAGGATCAAGGGATACTTGTATGTTCATGCATTACCAAACTTAAACAAGTTGTGTGTGTAGTAAAATCATATTTGACATCAACTGTTCATACACTGAAACATCAAGGGAAAGATCATTTAACTTGTAACTAAACTCCATCAACTAATCACAGTGTTAATCTTGAAGGTGTAGGCTTATGAGCAGCCCACAGCAAGACCCTCCAGGCAAAAATGATAAGAACTAGAAATACTACTTTAGACCCATTCTTCTAGTTAACTCACTACTAATCACATTACTAATTTTGACCCATTCTTCTACTTAATACACTACTAATCAATTTGTCAACAGTGGGAATGAATGGAAAGCGTAGCTGAATGCCGTGAAAAAACTTCCTAACTAAAAACCACTTTCTAATTTAGACCAATTCTTCTAGTTAGTGCACTACAGATCAATTTGTCAGCAGAGGAAAACAATGGAAATAGTAGTTGAAACATGTGAAAAAACTTCCTCGACTATCAAAGAAATCCCAATGAATTGGAAGAAAAACAAAACATTCAAACCAAAACAGATAATCAGCTCCCACCCTAGCAACAACCTCGAATAGAGAGCACCTAACAAACGATCTCAACTAT
Organism: Salix caprea; assembly: GCA_964035475.1. Classification (NCBI taxonomy): domain Eukaryota; kingdom Viridiplantae; phylum Streptophyta; class Magnoliopsida; order Malpighiales; family Salicaceae; genus Salix; species Salix caprea. Next base: position 2,201,894 of record OZ037745.1, on the reverse strand, counting down.
AGAATAAAGGACATAGATAGGTAGAAGATGCTGGAGTTTTTCAATTTATTTTGTAAAATAAATTAAGGATCTTTAGGAAAATCCAGAACAGAATGGATTTCACCACGTTGACTGACAAGATATACAAAATCAATGCACAGGAAAATCATAAGATCTTACCTTTGGTTCGACGAAGCATTACTGTCTTCAAAACAGCTTGTAATTTGATGTACCCTTTCGTTGGATTCTTTTGAATTGGGACCTTTATTGCTGAGCAGAATAGCTTATAGACAGCATAAGGGTCATATCTGAGGAATCTAAAATAGCTATAGAGATCATCGATTGCATTTTGGATAGGTGTACCGGACAAGCACCACCTGCGCTTTGCCCGAAGGCCCCAACAGGCCCTAGCCACTTGAGTTCTGTGATTCTTGATGCTCTGGGCTTCATCAAGGACAACCCTAAACCATGCCACCTTTGCAAGTGGCCCGGCAATGGACTCAAGCATTGCACTGTCCATTCCCTTCTTATTCTTCAGACCTTTTTTGCCAGAAGTGGGAGGATATTTCCTTTTATTACCATATGAAAGTCGTAGGTGTGGATCATCATCACCTTCCATTCTTTGTTTCTCTTCATCTTCATCAGCCAGAGGCTGCTTTGGGACCTCCATGCTGACAATTGAATATGTTGTAACAACAACATCATACTTTGCCACCTCGAAAGGATCTTTTGTTCGATTGCTTCCATGGTACACCAGAACAGAAAGGTTGGCTTCAGTAGTTACCTTCTTATGCAGCTCATCAGCCCACTGCCGCAAGACACTTGTGGGGCAAACAACAAGAGTTCCAGCAGCTGGCCTTCCCTTGGATTGCCTAGGAAAATTCAGGCTCTTTGTTGAACTTCGATTTGACTTAACTTGAGAACCATCAGCACCTTTTTTCAATCTATCAATCTCAACAACCCCATCATCATCGTCATCCAAATTTAAGGTCTCACACTCTTCTTTCTTAATAGCCACAGCATCCACTCGATGACAAGGAGCTCTTTCCTTGAGTATAAGCGCAATGGTTGATACTGTCTTTCCCAGTCCCTAGAGAAAGTGATTGCATAAATGCCACAGCCAAAAGATAAAAACAATTTCTCAACGTCAGACCTATCAAGTGGCTTTAGCAAGTTAATAAAATCTACCTGATCATCTGCAAGAATTCCTCCAGAACAATGCAAGCTAGATGTTTCCTTCTGAACCATCCATGACAAAGCAATTCGCTACACAGGAAATTATTCCACGTCAGTGGGATAATAAATCATAAACATGCATATCCATAAGCACATAAAAAACACATGAGACCATAGAGTAGCAAAGGGCCAAATAGTCTTCAAACCCCATCTTGGAAGTAGGAGTGAAGAAATGCAGAACATCACGAATAGAAAGCATATAACAATAAACAAACACTACAATCACAAGAGTTGGCTTCAAATGCTGTTAACCAATGCCTATTGATTTTAAATTGGTGGAAGTCACCATAAAAACCCACTTCAAATGTCAGTTTTGCCAAATCCCAATTGATTTCGGATAACCATGCAAGCTACTGTGAAAAACAGGATCCACTTCAAAAGTCAATTTTACCAACGCCAGTTGATTTTGGATCACTAAACAGGTAAGAATGAACTGAAATCTGTCATCGCATTAAAAACCCGACTCATATAACTCTAGCTCTATAAATGTATTCTTCCACTAGCACAAACTTTAATTTGATTTTGTCCATATGGATAAACATGACAAAAAGCAGAGCACAGCTCAAAACAAATTGTGGGAAACCAAAAATACCCATTTTTTGGTGCCACTATAGGCCTTTTTCCTTGCTACTAGAGTGGAAAATAGGAGATAAAAGTACATTTTAAGCTTGTTGATGGTAACTGCAAAGTGATTGTCTGAATATGGAAAACTATTTCCTTATGTATAGAACTATTGGGGGGAATATATTACAGTCTGCTGATAGAAATCAATTCAATAATACATAACAATTTCATGATGCATCTAACACATCAAGAGTCCCAACCTGATGTCTCAAAAGAGATACTGCCAAAAAACCATCTGGTGGAACAGCTTCAGACTTTGGTTGAGCAAGATCCTGTCGGTGTGCCGTAAAATTAGTCATGTCATACTTGCAATGTAAGTCATGATCTAAACATCATGGAATCATGAAGAAGCTCTTTAATTTCCTGATAGATGATAGTGTGGTGGGTGGCAATATAAAGATTCTAAAACATGATCAAGTTTGGTGTATTTATTCAAGATGGCAGGACACCGTCTCTTTTCATACATGAGAAAATCAGTTGAATTTCAATAGAGGATCACAGCATTTTTTTTATTATTTCCATTGAATATTTTTGCTAGCAAGCACAAATTCTCCATAAACAAAATAAAATTATGTTCATCCTCATAAGTGAGAAAATTCCTGCACATTGTACTCATGCTTATTGTAGGGTCGTTTGGTGATAGTGTCTTAGTCTGTGACACAGCCTGTGAGCATCCAAACAAAATATTTCAAGCTGGGGGAAGGAAATCTCATATCAATGTGATGGCATCTGGCCAGAAAGTAAATTGTACTCCGGTTCCAATGATTTCCAAATATGTATTTGTTAGTTTCAGTTTCTTTGGAATTCAAAAGGAGTTAAAAACCCTTTTCTTATGTAACATTGCAGGTAGATTCCCTAGCTCACAATACTCACCTGCAATGCAACTCGAAGTACAAGTCGCTCGTCATTGGCCCTGAACCTTGTGCCTTCTACTGTGGAATGATGAAGGGAATCATTGTGTGTAGGGCGTTGCAAAGGAACTATGGACTTACTAGGAGCAAAACATTGGTTTGAGCAAGCAGGTTGACTGATATCGTCAAGAATACATATATCAGGATCATCATCAACATGGGATTTGCTCCCAGAAGAATTACTCTGAATTGATTCAGGGCTGACTATTGAAAGATGGGAGTCCAAGGTCTTAGACTGAATAGGCAAGCCTTGTTTTTCATCCTTGCCACAGCCCAGCTGCATGTTTCTTATATAGGATGTCGGAGCAAAGGGCAAATGCTGCTCTGAATCACTTAAATTCAAATATACACTATCACAGGGAAACCTACCAGCAATCCCCTCAACTTGAGCTCTTAAAGATCCAGGAGTCACATCCCCTATGTCATCCTTGGGGTGAATCACATGCTTCTGACTTTGCACAGATGATAAAACACCAGAAGGTGACCACTTTTTGTCTTCGTAAACAAAGGCACCGTTTCCATCACTCCAAGAAGACTTCACGTCAACAGCTTTGGTAACGCCATCAGAATGCCATGTCATGTTCCTACATGCAACCAATCCATCGGTTTTTTCATTCTCTACAAAAACTGTTTGGTCCTCACTGATGCCTAACTGGGTATCACTGGGTGGCATAACTAGTGTTTTGTCATTGATAAGTCCATCATCAGCACTTGATGAAGATTTTCTAATCTTTGGAAATTTACCTTCAGATTTAAAATTCATCCCATTTACATCAGAGCAAGGCATCATCAAAAGCTCTGGTCCAGAGCATGCATTCTCAGGTTGAAATTCATTAATTTCTTGACTAATGGGAAATGATCCAAAATTGAAATCACTGGAAAAATCAAAACCTGAAGAATCAGAATACTGTGTATCATATCCATTCATGCCAAATTGCATAGCTGAATCATGGTCCCTAAGTTCGCTGTTAAAACCAGGATAATGCCAGTCAGCAGACCTGGTAGAAATCATACCATGAGAAAAAACATCTGTATCCATCAAGGGCATGACCATGGATCTATTAATATCATTTTTAGGTTCTAGAATTCCTATGTTATCATTGTCTAAAGCATCACATGATCCAAATTTTTCATCCGAATCTTCCATCCAAGGACCATGTGAAGAACCTGCAATTATTAGAGAAACGTAAATGAGAGCTCTGATAATAAACCACACTGATCTAGATCGACCTACCAAGTACACATCATCAAAATACAATACAAAAGAAAAGGACAAACGAGTTTACATGCCTTTGGATTCAAAGTTTTCTTCCACGTGCCTCAATTGGTTTCCATTTTCATCCAAAAGAAGCTTTAGATTCAAACCACCTGCATGATCTGCAACACAGCTAGACACTCCATCAGCAAAAATAGTAGGTTCTGTAATGCAATTGGCTATCTCTGATTGTGACACTCCTACCCTCATTGTTCCCTGATCTTCTTGAAACGGGAAGCAAAACTCTCTAATACTTCCAGAGCGAGGAGAGCTCATCTGTCTCCCTGTGTAATCAATAGAGCCACCCGAATGCCCTACCCTAGCATCCGAACCTTCTGGATTGTGCAAAGAGTAGGCAGCATGATCCATGGATTCTCCCCCTAGCCCATCTGCTCCTTCTATCATCTGAGAGCCTAAACAGTATATGAACAAACAAAGTAATTAATATCTAGACAGCGACACCCAACGCCACATCAATTTCAAGGATTTCAGTTCAAATCTATTACCACTTTGGAGCAGCCAGTTTCGGCTATTTCTAGCATCCAGCACCGTCTCATCCAAAAAATCTCCTTTACCACTCTGCGATTTCACACGATAGAAAAATATTCACTCAGGAAGCAGAAAAACAGCAAAAGCATCTCTTTTTTTCTCTCAAGTAACAATATCCCGCCTTTAAATAATCGATCATACAGCATCAAAATCAATAATCTAATCACAAAGCAAGTTAAAGTTCTCCAAATCCTAAAATCATGTTCAATCTAACCTAAAAGCACAAAATTCTCAAGCAGAACCCGAATCTTACCGGAGAAGCAGGGGATGGTTCTTCTCCAAGAATTGTGTAAAACAAATCGAAATCCATTGACAAATCCTCCTCCTCTCCATCGCCGCTATTACCGTCACCAACGGCCATAACTTCACCACCTGGCGTAACACTTCCCGACCTCCCATCCGCCATTATCATGATCGTCCACTCAAATTACAAATCAACCAAAGATAGATAAAACCCTAGCAGTGAATTCAATTAAGCTCGTTTTTGAAATCCGAATCGCATTCTGATTGTAACCGCTTTTGAGAGAGAGAGGGGAATTGCAACGGAGTTTAGGGTTTGGGGTTTATTTGGCGTGTTGTTGTTTGTTACTTTTTCCCGATCAGACAGTCGGAAAATAAAATAAAATTTTACATAAAAAGAAGAAGAAAGAAAGAGAGGAACAGTAGGTGAAGTCTCGTGTAAATTGCGGGTGCCGGAGTTTTAAATATATGGAGAAGAGGGGTGGGTGCAGCATTTAACGACTTTTTCTTTGGTTTGTTCCCCTTTTTTATTATTATTTTATTTTCGGTGATGGAAATAATGAGTGAAATTTATTATTTATTTATGGCTGGATAACTGATGGGGATGGGAAAGGGCGGGGTGGCTTTGTGTTGGGGATTGGGTATGGCTGCTTCACATGTTTATTAAGGGGGTTCATTTTTTAAAAAAAAATATTATCTTTTATTTAAAAAAATAATATTCTATATCATAAATATAAAAAAAAATTAAAATTATTTTTAAAACATAACATCAAACACCCTCATTGATTAGTAGAAAACGGCGCATGTGGAGGAGGTGCATGGTGTTATTTGGTCCCTCTAGTTACCTAGTCTCTTCTTTAAAGCATGATTATTATTATTAGCTTCGCGGGTGAGATCTAGAACCTAATTCAAGTCAGGTTTTAAAAACTTCAAAGTAAGAGTTGCAAATTCAAATTCAAGTAACTTAATGGGTTCACATATGAGCAAGTTGACTCGGTCAAATCCCGAGTTGACTTTTTTGCCAAAAAAATTATAAAAACAGTATTTTTTAATTTTAAAAAAAATAACATTATTTTGATTTGTATTTTTGTATACATAACATGTTTTACGAGTTGAAGATGATTGTAGAAGGAGAACTTACGTATGGTAGTTTGTAAGGAAAGCTTCAAGAGTTATCCAGGAATAAGAATTGAGCTCGTGATCTTTTCATATTGTTGATGAAATATCGGTACTAACCTTATATTTATCGTATGGCTGTTTTATTTGTTGGCCCTGCAATTTCCAAAGAGACTCGCCATCTTCGACGAGAGAGAGAGAGAGAGAGAGAGAGAGAGGTCCCATATGGAAATGAATTTAGTATAGTGGTCTTTGTTTTATTGTTCTACTATATAATCAAAATTGATCTTAAAAACGTTACCATATTAGAAAGATATGTGCAAAGTCCCATTTTTTTTTTGGTATGTTTACTGGTATAATTGAAATTGTTTTTTAAAGTATTTTTTATTTAATAATAAATTAAAATAATATTTTTTATTTTCAAAGCTAACATCAAGATGATCTAAAAAAATTCAACAATTTTCAAAAAAACTTTTAAAATGTAGTGTCAAACAAGGACTTTATAACATGAGATTTTTCTTGGCTTTTGTGTTTTGTTTATTTATTGATAAATTCTCATATTATTACAAAATAAAAGGCAATGGTTGATGCTGATACAAAAAAAAAATATTGAGATTGTTAAGGAATCATCTCACTTAAAAGCTTAAGCTGGTGGGTGAGATCCCGAAATATGATTTATATTTTTGTCTAATACTCCCCTCAAGTGAAAGTTATTTAAACTTGAAACTTGCACATCTGTCTCATTTTGAAAAGTAATTTGCATGTGATGTCTCAAATACATCTTTTTTAGAGCTCATCTGTCTCATTGGACACTTAAAGCTACATTTATTAAAAAGCATGCATAAACAATAATTTAGACAGGTGGACTTTTAGCAGATGCATAAATAAATAAAGTACTCCTTGGTGAAGAAATATTACTACAATTATAAATAAAAACTTTGATTTATGCATGAATTGAATAGGTATTTTCTGCTAGATTCTTGCGTGGCGTCAGTGGTTTAATTTAGCCATCACTAATTGATTTTTTTAATTTTACTTTGCAGTGGTATAATCGAATCCTAGTCATAGTGTTTATATCTAGCCTTAGTAACTAATTTATTAATAAATAAAAAACATTTTGAAATTCATTAATAAATGAAAAACATTTAAAAAAAACTCGCAATCACATTCCACAACACTACACGAGTTAAGTAGCTAATTTCCACTAATAAATACGTATAATAGCTTGACTTTGATAAAAGAATCATGTTCTTGTTAAAATTTAATAAAGGGGTCACTCTTCAATCGCATCATATAAGTATCTTAAGTTGAGATACTGAGTTTTTTTTTTTTTTTTTATGATGTTTTTACATTATTGTTTTTTGTCGGAATAGGTTGAAAATAGAATTTTAAACCCACAAACACCCATCCTAATTTTTCAGTCATCACTGGTTGTTGAGATTTATACTAGTAGACGACATATCATGTGAATTTCTTTTTAAAAAAAAGATATGCAACATGACATTCATCCCTTTAAAACAAAGGTTAGTCATGTGAGCCTGGTCCCTTTAGGCCTTCCAGCCCGCGTGTGTCTACCATTATTTTGCTAGGCCGAGTGCCCAGCCTTGGCTTTTTTTTTCTCCTTTTTTTTTTTTTTAATTTAGGTTACATACACTGAAAAATTAACAATTTATTCTGTTTTTTTTTTAAATAATAATATAGATTTTTATGGGCATGTTAACATTCATTTTTAAGTATTATGCTCTTGGCATTAAAACAAAAAAAAACTCACGAACATTTAATTAACACAAATTCCATGTTTTAAGATTTCAATATAATTCACATTTATTAGCTTTTTTTTTCTTTAATCATGTATGAAATACTAAGAATTTTCCTTAAAAAAAATTAAAAAATTGTTTATAAGAACTTGGTAGATTTTTTTTAAATAAAATGCTTGGAATTTACAAAGTAACCCAACATTAGATTGATACTTGTTTTTTAAAGTGAATATTTTTTATTATATTTTTAAACAAAAGATTGTTTTCAGAAGGCTAGTGTTATTAAACATGGTTAAGTACATGACCCAAGTTACGGGTTTGACACAAACTTTAGTGGCATAAGTCAGTCAAAGATGTCGTTGTTTCAATAATTGAAAAAAAAACTTATTAAAAGCCTTTTTGATTTGATTAAATATATTTTTATCTCAATATTAAAAAAAAGAAGCAATCCATAACTTCTTTAAAAGTCAAATCATGTGTTTATTTATTATTTGGATTATATTTGAACTCATGAAGTCGATTAAATCACATTGAGATAATTTTTTATAATGCTATTTTTAACTCGGTTTAGATAAGAAATTTAAGAAGTTTCAAAATTGATTTGTGAGGTCAAATTTAATAAAAATCTCTTGTAACTTGATATATTTTTTAAAATACATTAGCTTGGAGGCTAGTTTATTTATTTTTTAATTACTAAAGCAAGTCCGAGACCTTTCTCGTGACAAGCCTGTACTAAGAAATGAAAATAAGATATCGAGAAAATCTTAATATTGTTTTACTGAACTTTACTCGCAATCTTACAGGAAAGTAAGTGATTGTTTATGAGTGTGGTTGTGGTTGTTTTTTAAAGTATTTTTCATTCAAAAATACATTAAAAATATATTTTTTATTTTTTTAAAATTATTTTTGACATCAGCACATCAAAATAATTTAAAAACACTAAATTTTATTAATTTAAACTTAAAAATAAAAATAAAAAAAAATAATTCAATTTTTTTATTTTTATTTTTAAGTTTAAATTAATAAAATTTACAATTTTTTTTTAAAAACACACTTTTAAAAAGCACTACCAAACTGATTATAAAACTCGCTCAAATCCAAGATGTTCCTGTCTTCTGAGTTTGGCAAGGATATTTTTTCAGTGGTTCAAGATTCTTACCCTTGAAACTTTAAAAAAGGGGGGTAAGAAATGCGAGTTTATTTAATCAATTAAAAATAAATAAAGTCTACGATCTACGCGTAAAGTAGATAGAAATTGGTGGAGAATAGAATCATGGACGCCAGTTTTTGCCTTTACATGGAGGCAAGATACGCGCACTCCTATGTAGTGCAACACTCAAATACTGGGCTTCCATTTGTAGATAAAGAAAATTCTCAAGCTGCCCAAAATTTCAAAGATGCCAAATGTGAATACTGAGATTAATAAAACTTTATAGGGATGTTTGTTTTGTCGAAAGAAATTATATTTCACTTTTTTTTAAAAAAAAAATAAATTATTTTGATGAGCTAATATAAAATATATTTTAAAAAATAAAAAAAATCATTATATATATATATATATCTAAAAATAAAACTATTTAAAAAACACGACCACTGTCTCATTTCCTGTGTGGCACACGTTTCTAAGAAAATACAAGGTTGTGTACGTGTCAGGAAATATAATTTAATGAGCAGCTGGCAGATTCTTCTTCTGTAGCAAGTCCAGTACAGCAGTGCTAGAAGAACAAAGATTTTTCAGTTCGATTTCACCCGTGTGGAAAAAAACCTAGGAACTTTCGTATGGAATCACCCGAACAAGTGTTTGGTAGTTGTCTGTCGAGGAAAGGCATCTAATCCGTGATTCCTGGCCTACTCGGATGGCAGAGACGTGCTAAATTATAAATTATAAATTTTAATTTATTACTCATGTTTGTGATGTTTCGGAGATTACTAGCTGATTCACGCGCTACACAAGGAAATGAAATATTGTTAAAGTAATTTTTTAAAAATATTTTATTTAAATTTAAAATTAGTTATATATTAAATAATATTTTTATCTAACATTGAGAATGAAAACATATTTAATTAATATAAATCATTTAAGGTTGATATACAGAGTTGTGAGGATAATCTTGAAATAAAAATCAATGTTAAAGTTTAAAATCAAATTAACTTGATTTAACTAATTAAACTTTTGATACAAGTCATGTATGTCATCATATCCAGTAAAAAAAATCCATTTATTTAAAAGATTTATATGACAACAAAGCACTCATTTCCTTTGAAATATTTTGTTTTAAGAAAACAAATAATGGTTAGTGTCTCAGCCTAACATAACAAAAGCAAATTGTTGATAATAATGGATGAAACTATATTTTTTTAATTTAAATTTAAATAAAAATAGATCATAACATGAAGTAAAATTATATTTAAAACAACAACAGACAAAAGCAAATTAGACATTTAAAAGGACCAACCCAAATATATGAGCTTCTAAGCTCAGCCATGCGTGTCTCGGTTTTTTTCCTACTACTATAGTGACTCAAAAAATTAAGGTTATGGATATTTAAGGGGGTGTTTGGGAGAGCTTTTCAAAAGTGTTTTTGAAAAAATCTGAATTTTTTTTTTATTTATTTTAAATTAATTTTTTTGGTGTTTTTAGATAATTTTGATGTGCTGATATCAAAAATTATTTTTAAAAAATAAAAAACATTATTTTGACGCATTTCTAAACGAAAAGCACTTTCAAAAGCAACCGCAACCACACTCCCAAAAAGGCACTAAATCAAACAAACTTGTTTGTCAACCCATTTAAGGTAAAGAAAAAACACTCATAAAATAGTCATAGAACATATAGAAACCAATTTAGCAGCCTAAAGAATAGATCAAATCACAAAATCAAACTGAGTAAATTTTATAGTCCCAAATCTAGATCTATTTTTGTATGCACTATCAAGGTTAAAGAACAATCATTATAATTTATAAGACTCCACCCGCCGAATAAAACCGTGAACACTAATTTAAACTATTTTGATGGTAAAAGTAGATGTAAACGGTGACTTTCTCTTTTCGACTTAGTGTTTGTTAATAATTGTTTGGTTTATATTATATGCAACATCATTGATGAATGACTTTCCACGATTGATTTTGGGTTGAGGGCTTCATCTCGAGCTTGGTGTTTTTCATATTTAACTAAGAAAATGAAGCAATCATGAGACGTGGTCGAGTGAAGAATTTTACAGGCGACCATTGTTTCCAGCGCAAGCAATAAGGTGGAGCCATGTTGTCTCTTTGGAGTGCGGATCACAATTTTGTTTCCTCTGTCACGCGGATGTGGTCAACGATTATCATGGGGTGGTACGCATATAACAAAAGCAGAGACTTTCTGCGTCTCCATTATTGACTTTTATGAAAAACTCTCTTGTAACGGATGGATAAAAAATTCTCCCTGAAATTCTAGAAGTTTGTGGAAACTTAATGGCCAAGTAACCGGACGGCGGGGTGGGGGGTGCTTTCTACTTCTCGCTTTACCAATAATTGATGTTCGGCGAAAGATATCATCAGTTATTTAATAGCTATTTGATTCCTGATAATTTGTTTTTTTCGGTCAAAAAAATTAAATACACAGGCTTTTTAATGTATTTTTTTTACACAGAGAGAATATATATAAATAAAAAAGTTTATTTATAACCATATATAAAGATATTTGATCAAGTAACATGAGCATCATTAAATGAGATTCGTTGATACAAAAAAATATCCTTTTAATAGCTGAAACTCGTATCAATTAAAACCTTTTTTTCCCCATTGAAGTCTAACTATTTCTCTATCCACTCCCGAAGCAAAAAGTAAAAGTCATTAGATATTATTTTTTGAACCGAAATCAAAATTTCAAAATATCGAGAGATTGAAAGTTTGATATTTTAAAAGTAGGTGGACCAAAACAAACTTTTTTTCTCCCAATTTCAAAACTGCCACCTGATTTATCCTTTTCTTTCTTTTTCACTCCGATCCTTTTCTTTTAATTTTTTCACCCCTCGATATAACTTGAATTGTTTGACATGTAAATATAGTTGGTGATACACGAGTTCATGTAATACAATAACTTAGTGGTATTCATGTAATAATGATTGTGTTGTATATTATTATTATTATTATTATTATTATTATTATTATTATTAGTATTATTATATTTATTTATTTATTTATTTATTATTATTATTATTAATATTATTATTATTATTATCATATCCTATATATGTTTTTCACAAATAACTCCCATATTTCATTTTAAAAAAATCAACCATATATTTTGTCTCTCCTTCGTCCATTGAAATATTATCATTCCAAATTAGTCTTTCAAGGTGTACCAAGTATCATGTTCATTGAAATCCAAACCCATTAATAACGCAGCCCCAAATATATAACCGAACCTTTTTGGTGATTTTAATGGGCTATGGGCCCAAACATATATTCACTGGAGGCCCAACCGTATATCACTGGAGGCCCAACCATATATTCACTGGAGGCCCATAAACAACGCAGACCCAGGCGCATTTAAAACCTGTACAGTATAAACTCTCTTCCAAGGTAGAGTAACAGAAGATGCCAAAAAAGCAACAAATCTCTTTCTCAAAGGTTTCTCTCGCGCGCAAAATAATTCCCAGAAAGTGAATATTTTTCCGGAAAATCGAAACCTAATCCACTCTTGAAATCTCAGTTTCAATACAGTCAGGGATTTTGGCTTCCTGGTGAGAGTAAATACAAGTGTTGAATTCTTTTTGAGTGTAACATTGTAGATTCTAGGACTTTTTAGGCGTTTTTAATCTGGGTGTTTGTTTGGTTACAGTGAGAAGCGGAGCCCATTTGTGGATTACGGACGGTGGTAGTGGTGCACTGATGTGATTGTTCTGGGTTGCAATTCGTTAGCTTGCGGAAATTGAAGCAGTGGTAACAGATAAGGGTTTCTTTTTTTTCATTTGTCTCTTATAGTGATCAGTTATAACTGATGCCTTTTTTTAGGAAATGAAAGTTTGTTGTTTAGGGTTTTAGTTAGATTTTAATGGTGGGTGTATATGATTGCGTTTTGCTGAAAAAAGTGGTCTTTTCTTGATTGTTAAAAGAAACTCTTGATAGATAAAATAGGCCAAACCTTTCAATTTAAAGAAAGGGGGCGTGACTCTGACGTAGACTAGCCTAATGATTGATAATTTCTTTGAATTAGGTTATTGTTAATCATGCTTTTTTCTGTCTTAATGAAGTGTTTAATCTCATGCATCTGTTGAAGACAATTAAAAATGATCATTTAGGGTTTTTTCTTATGTTAACTACAAGGTAATTCTGACTGGATTAATGCTGCATTTTGATCTTGATTGAGTTTTATTATGTGGTGCTGTCACTAGTTGGTCATGTAGTAAATATATCCATGCTAAAAGAGGGCATTTTGAATTCTAAGAAAGAGAGAATTTGATTGTGACTTGCCTAATAACTATGATAAGTTGTTTGAGGCAGGGTTTTGTTACATTAGATCCAAATGAGAAAATACGTGCCAATGTTTTCATTGTTTTTTTAGTTTGCAAAAGTAGGAAATGAAATGTGTGGAATCTTGCATTTATGGTGTGAGATTTAGTGTAGAAATTCAGCGTAGAACAAATTTACTGAAACTGTAATACCTAGATTGGTGTTGAATGGGTGATGTGCTTATGTTTATGTTTGTTGTGCACAGGCTATGTCAAAAAAGGTGATTACAAGAGAAGAGTGGGAAAGGAAGCTTAATGATGTACGAATTAGGAAAGAAGACATGAATAAATTGGTGATGAACTTTCTTGTTACGGAAGGTTATGTGGACGCTGCTGAGAAATTTCAGATGGAATCTGGAGCTGAACGTATCTATTTTCATCAGTGTGTGTGTGTGTGTGTGTGTGTGTGTGTGTGTGTCTTTATATATATGTATATATATAAATATGTATGTATGTATCAATGTTGTTCTTGGTATGGTATTATATGTTTGGTTTTTGTGCTTTGGTGGCACGATATGTTGTGTTTTTTTTCCTTATTGAGAAATAGCAGATATAGATCTTGCAACTGTTACAGATCGAATGGCTGTTAAGAAGGCTGTGCAGTGTGGAAATGTTGAGGATGCAATTGAGAAAGTCAATGATTTAAATCCTGAGGTGAGAGATGCTTTATTATGTTGCTACAATCTTTGTGAAGGTGACTTGTGGGTCAATTATTCACATATTATTATCCCTATCATAGTTTGTTAAGACTATATGATTATAGTGTTTGCTAGACCATTCATTTTTCTCGAAATCTTAGCTCTTCATGTTTTAAAAAACTCCAGGAGTTTCTTATCAAATTCATGGATGTGTTTTCTGAAACTCCCTCATTTTCATTAGGAGCAAGAAGCATGTTAAGCTGCGAACAGCCATGTAATTGCTCTGATTATGTTGGTTGTAGCATCTTAACTTTGCCAACGGCCATACAATTGCTCTGAGTTGTAGGAGACCCTCCACTTTCTATGACCATATAATTACTTCATCATCGTGGCAAAATTAATGCTTTAGCCTTAGTAACAGATCATAGCTTAACACCCATGCCCTTGTACCTGACTGATTTTACAGGTTTGGATAAAATATGGCTTGAACTATACAGTTGTCATGTCAATGATATTCTAATAGGACAAATGCTTATAAGCAATGGATGTTTCAAGGAAGCAAATGAATAAACTGCAGGACTATATGTTATCATTTTGCGTGCAGTATCATTGCATCCCATATTAGTCTAGCCATGAGAAAGTCATGTGATGCTCTTATACATGACATTGTCATATTTTTGCCTGCTTAGAGTGCACTACTGAATCACAGGAAAGTGACTACGAAATCTAGAATATGGAAACCTCGTCTTTAATGGTGGTTATGGAATTTCAGAAACATAAATTCTTTCATAGAGGGCTGCTCTTTAAATCATCATTGCTTGTTCTTTGCAGACACACATGTATATGTATATGTATATGTATATGTATATGTATATACATACATATCTATACATGCTTGCATGTATGTATGGCACGACCATGACCTTTTTTCTATCTAGTTTTTCCTCATGTGAAAATTTTGCATGCAGATACTGGACACAAACCCGCAACTTTTTTTCCATCTCCAGCAACAGAGATTGATAGAACTGATTCGCAATGGCAAAGTAAACGAGGCTTTGCAGTTTGCACAGGAGGAACTTGCTCCAAGGGGAGAAGAAGATGTAATTCTGAGTTGCTCATAATTTTGTCATGTTTAATTAGCATTTGATATCATCTGCAGTTCCTTCTGGCTTTGTTTTTCATCCCAATTTGGTTGAACTTCAATGATTAAACTGCTTGCATAATTATTGAAACTAATAATGATATTCACCTTGAAGATAAGTACTGTCTTAGTGGACACATTCACATGACCACTTTCATGATAATAAATGACCTGAGAAAGTTGAAAATTTCTGCAGCATAGCTTTTTAGAAGAACTGGAGAGGACTGTTGCGCTGCTTGCTTTTGAAGATGTTTCTAACTGCCCTGTTGGAGATCTTTTGGATATTTCACAACGCCTGAAGACAGCAAGTGAGGTGAATGCAGCTATCCTTACAAGCCAGAGTCTTGAAAAAGGTTCGCGGGTTTCTCTCTCTCTCTCTCTCTCTCATATGGCCGTGTGTTTGTGTAAATAGATATAAATGTTCCATTGTGCTTGGGTGATGTCTGCTGCTCTTTCTTTTTATTTGGTTTGTATTGTACATTTTCATTGCCATGCTACCAGCTATGCTGTGGTAACCCGATCAATTTTATTCTTGACACGTCTTCCGGACACACTACAGCTCATCACAAACAACATACACCAGCTTCCACTCTTAAAGTTGTGTGAAGAGATGCTCACGTCCCAGGCATGTCAAATAGATAATGGTGTAAAATGGGCGTCAGTTACTGTAACAACACCCTTTGTGTCAGACCGAACCTTTTATTTTTGGGTATACCATTTGGAGATTGCTGATTTAAGGACCCACATAAAATGTTCTTGATCTTCTCTCAGTAGCACCATAACCCTTGTACAACATTGGTTCTAACGTAAAATGTGGCCATTTTGTTCTTTCCTTTGGAGGGGATTATAAGGAATAATGGGAAGGGCAAGAGCTTGCTTCTAAAGGGCATTTGCTGATGCTATTCCTTGAGGTCACATCGTTTGCTGCGAATTCGACACATTTATTTTCTTTGACAACATTTGCTGAATTCTCAACGAGATAATGACAAAAGTGATGAGATGCAAGTAAATATTTTGGATCTTTACTGACTGTCCTCTCCTTTCTCTGTTTGCTTTATAGTGCTTGTGTACTTGTGTTGATTTTCTTGATACTGTTATCCTGCACTATCTTTATTATAAGAAGAATTAATTATGCTGTCCTTTTTTATGAATGAACATAATCACAGATCCAAAGCTTCCAAGCCTGTTAAAAATGCTGCTATGGGCTCAGAACCACCTTGATGAGAAAGCTGTATATCCTCGAATGAACAATTTATCTACTGCCATGCTTGAAGACCCTTCCGTTTGAGCTGCCCGCAAGTTCTTGTGGAAGATATCGCTTGGTCTAGATTGCTCATGCAGAAACTGGATGATGGAACGACAAAATGCATGTGCTTCTATTACAGTGAGACTTCAGGCAGTCAGTGACGTGTTGGACGCTACTGCTTTACAATTTGTTTGTTTTTCATTCTCCTCAATTCTAAATCCTTGCACAGTCGATATGTTTACACGATTTGCTTTCTTTAAAGGTGTGGATTATGGCATCCTATACAAAATGATAATGGTATTAGTACAAGTAATTTCAAGGCTATGACCAAACTTTGAAAATGTTGTCCTGTTGCTGTCCCCTACTGGTTTGTTCAGAAAAACATTAGAAAGGCCATAGCGCATTCCCCTCGCCTGGTTTATTCTCCGGGATAAATGACTAGCAGGGAATTTACTGACTGGAATGATGCTTTCTGCTATTCAGCTGACGAGCTGCTGAAGTAGAGTTGATGACCAGACAGCAAAGACAAGAAATTTGAAGCAAACGAACAAAAGGGGAGAGGCAGGGATCCGAGAAAACACTAAATTGAAATAAAAATTACTTTATATATATATATTAAGGAAAGCTAAGAAACTGCTGCTCTCCTACTCTTACTTCTTGAAAGCCGCTGATCAAATGAAATCTATCTGGAAAACAAACTGAAATAAATAAAATAAACCAACACCACCCTGTCTCTCAAGGTTCTACCCACAGAACGTAAACCCACAACATTTCTTTGCTATCATTAATGGTGGCATTATCATGTTTGACTGCATATCCACTCGCACCCAATTTGCAACAGCCATCATCAAAATTGAGAGCATAACTTGAAGGATCATACTGGAACTTGAATTGCTTCTTCCTACCGTTCCTTTTCATAGCCCTCCTCACTGCCGCCCTGAGCCTCCAAAAAAGGGCCATGCATTGCTTCTTGCTGTAACTATTCACACATCCAAGGCTTCCAATCAAGCCCATGTTAACCAAGAAGCAGAAATTCTCAATTGTCAACTTCAATTATCAGAGAGAAAACCAAAAACCCAACAACTGAGAAAGCCGAACGAAAGGAACTGGGAAGTTGGCCAGCGAGTATCCCTTGGCTTTATAAAGAGAGAAGACACAAGAAAACTTGGCAGCAAAGTGTTTAGAAGAGTGGGAAAAAGAGAATAAAAACAAACTTAAAAAAGAAAACTTTTGGGGTGAGAAGTAAAAGAATGAATGACTGCAGGGGGGAGAAAAAGCAAATCTTTTGGGTGTTTCAAAGAAGCTGCTGCAGGTTCAGATGCAGTATCGACAGCCATGTGCTCTGTCTTGCATCATATCGGGATGCTCAAATTCCATCTTCTGCCATGAGAGACAGAGAGAGAAAAGAGAAGGTTGCAGTGGGCAGAGAGCCTCTCTGTGGTCCTATCACCATCAAATTGTTGCTATTGCTGCTGTAGCAGCTCTGTTGTTATACCAAATGTATGTATGCCTCGGCATTTCCTGATGAATTCCTTTGTCCACACTGTGTTCTACTTTCTTTCCAGCACTGTAGTTTGTTTTTACCCTAGGAAGGAAGAAGAGCGAGCTAGCTACGTTTAAGGGCTACTCAGGGACTGAGTCAATGGACACTGGCTAGCAACTAGACCAGGATTGCAATTAACTGCTCGATAAAGTACTCTGTAAATTATGGTCCAAACGGTCTCGACCACCTAGCTGGTTTGATTCGTAGATTGAGATTTTTTATTTGAATAAAGATTCTGATTTAATTTTGAAATTTAAAAGAAAAAATCAATTATTTCAGGGGTCTTGTTTTAGCATTCATCGAATATCTTTTTGTGTTTTAAAACTCAACTTTCGGCTTCTTAATTATACGTTACTATTCATCTGGTTTCCGAGGAGTATTATGTGATGACAAATGATTTATGATCTGTATAACAGGGTTTTGAGTTCTAGTCAAAGCATGCATATCTTATAAAAATATGAGACAACCGGTGTTTTATTCGCTCATTTAAGTCCATAAAATATATTTTTTCAGGGAATTAGATTTTTTCAGATTAAAAAAGTTTACTATTCATCTTGAATTTGGTCTACTGTCTAAAAAACCCCCCATATGATTACGATACAAAATCCACCATGAAAAAATGAAAAAGAGAAGCCCCACAGCTTTATCTTTTAAAATCTGAAATCTACGTTAGCTCTAGGAACCCTAACCCTAACCCTAACCCTAACCCCAATGCCTAAGTTTTTGGCGTGTGCACACCCAATCTTTACTCTTTATACACTTATATGCATTTATTGTTTTAATAACAATAAAAAAAAAAGGACGATTGCTTGCATTCATAATTTTTGGAGTTTATGTTTATTGATTTGAAGCTATTTAGGAGTATTATGATTCAGACCATCACAGACAGCCATTGCAAGTCGAGAAGGTGGGCAATGGAGATCTCCTATAATCCATCAATTCAATCCCTTTTATGTTATTTTTTTTGTTTATTTGATATTTTGATAACAATTATATATATATATATATATATATATATATATATATATATATATATATCAGTATAATGTTTTTGATTTTTTTATATACACACATCAAATCAATATGAAAACACAAAAAAAATAATTTAAAATAAAAACAAATAAACTATGATACAACGCGGGAAGAAGGTGGTTATGCTGATTGCCTCCTGGATTTCTACCCTGGCTCTATCCATTTGTTTTCTTCTCCAAAGTCTTTTTGCCTTTTCATATTCTCATTAAATTCCCTTTTGTCTCACTCCATCTCTATCATTTAGCCAGAACTCCTTCCCTAGCTTGCCAATGGAACTTGTGGGCCCATTTCCAGATGAGCTGTCATTCTGTGCCAACAAAGCAAACCTTGTCTTAAACTCTGGAAACTCTCTCCACACCTTCCAAACTATTTTGATTACATGGGCTTTCTTAGCCTTCGGTGATTGCTCTTTCACATTTTGACGGGTCAGATTTTGCCACCTGGCTCTACTCTTGAAGTGGGCCCACCTTATCCCGAGCCTTAACCATGCTGTCCTGGTAGCCTGCAATAGAGAGCATAACAGGCCCAAATCAATCTACCACGTAAAGATTCCACACAATCCCTTGTCAGGACTCTCTCTCTCTCTCTCTCTCTCTCTCTAGGTTATTAGCTGGATCTCACAATATTTCCATGCAAAGTTTTGTTCTTATTCCCATTTCGATAGTGCTTGTTCATGTGCCTTGACAGATTCTTCTTCCACTGCTACACGATTATACTCTCATATCTGGCATCGTCTGTGCATTTGACCCTTAATTTCTTGCATTGAAAAGTTTGGAGCTCAGCATAACTCCATCGTTTTCGAAGCTCACTCGATCTCGATCTGTAACCCCATCGTGTACCGAGTTTTATATATCTTGATATAATCTAACGTGTTTTGAATCAGTTTATCGACCTGGGCCGGAATGCCTTCTCTCTGAGAAAGGAAAAACAAAAACAAATAGAATTTCCTGTGATCAAAACAAGTTTCTGGAGAGGAGGCGTCCCATTTTCACAGAAAGTACTGCTCGAAACAAGTTGCAATTTTCTATGATCACATGCTCTATCGCCGCCCTTGAATGTATAAAAAGATAAAAGAGATGTGATCCCAGAAGATAACATCGTATTATAAAACTAATTACTTTATGAACATGAGTGAAAAGGGGCATTTCATGATAATCAGACCTAACGCCGAAAGCCGAATTTGCGGTGGCCGAAGGAGAGGAAGAGTGCGAGACTCGAGATTTGTAGCATGGTGTGGTAGAATCTCATATGGATTTGCTCCCTGTTCCTTTTCACTGTGGATACATGGGAGCATGCCTGCATCTATATGATATTCTTTCATCCTTAGGACCACAAACCTAGGGTTTTCATTCCATCATATTTTAAATTATTCCATGGATGAATATAATTTATCTTCATTGGTTAAATTGTTAAATATAATTATTTTGCAAAATCTTGATATAAAAGCCTGTAACACTTCAAAACAACATGGGTTAAAAAAAATAGATGCGAATATCTATCACATGTACAAACGATTAGCTAGTTAGATCTAAGTTGATAGTTGGAGACGAAATGAGTGTTTGGGAAGCACTCCAAAAGTGCTATACAAAAATATTTGATTATGAATTTTTTTTTTAGTATTTTTAAATCATTGGATGTGTTGATATCAAAAATAATTGTTAAAATTAAAAAATTATTTTAATACATTTCTAATTGAAAATCATTTTAAAAAACAACCGCAATCTTAATCTGAATAGTCAAGTGATCTCAATATTCATCACAATATCGACAATGTTAGTGCTACCTTTTGCAAGAACACAAGGGTCATGAATTCAGCTAGGACTTGTTTCAAGTTCCACAACTGGATTTTCCTTATATTTCTGCTTCGATCTCTCAGAAAAATCTTTTCTCGTGATCCAAATATGACAATGCAAGAGATGACCCACCAAATTGTCCCCTCACACCAATTGGGCCTTGATTATTTGGTCATCAACTAGGTATAGCCCTAGAATTTTGCTCCATTCTTAACATTAATTACTCTCCATGCATAATCCTTAGTCGATGCAACATCCTCTTTGTAGTGTTCTCCGATGGTTTCTTTATATGTTCCATTTTTGTCTACATAATAATTCTCATTTCATTTAAGATCAATTAAAATCATATAGGAACCATACTAGTACTACCACCTCATCTTTGCCCGTGCTTCAATGGGTTCATTTCCTTCTCCACCCAAACACCACCACCACCTTCGTCGCCGGAATCTTCTCCGACTACCTACAGGGTCTATACCTCATTCTGCCACAAGAATGTTTCCAATTGGATAGAATGTTGCGATCCATCAAATAACACATGGATTTATGTTAGCCCAATTACTAACTTCATTTAGAACCGTGTCTTGAAAGATTTTGCAATAGTCATATTAACTATTAAGTGATGAATTTATCGATGTTAGCAACTATAAGGGAAGAACTAAAAAAGAAATTAAAAGGAAAAGATAATTTTTTTTTAACTTTCATCCTTTATTTTAATAACTCTAAAAGGAAAAGTAAATTAAAGAGATAAAATAATATTTTTAAGTTAAAAAGTTATTTCTAGATATTGATCAGAAGAACAAAAAATTTATTTAATATATTTCTATGCAAAAAAATTATTTTGATTGTACTTTTATTAGTTAGTTATTATTAATAAATAGTTATATCAATATTATATATATTAAAATAAAAATGATTTTTCTTCATTGAAGTACACATATAAAAAAATATTATATTTATACTATTTAAAAATTTTAATTATTAATCTAGCTCTTCTAAATAATATCTTCTCTTAGAGATGATTCGAGGTGCTACATCGGTTCTCCACCACAACGTTTGTTCTAACCAATGGCCTCAAAGTGCACCCTTAGGCGAATGAAAATAAAAATGACGTGGCAGGAGACAAGCCCAGTTTAACAAGCAGGCGGGGAATTTCTTGTGTCGAGGTATATGATCCAACATTTAATGTGTGGAGCCCTCTGCCACGTATGAGCAAATTGAGGTATAAATAAAAGTGCAGGTGTAACATGGCGAGCCAGAATCTATATGGTCGGTAATTTTAATATACGGAATATGTCCGTTAATAATTCTGTCAATAATATTTGAGTAATTCTGTCAAATTTATTTTAAATTTATTTGTATATTATTAAATTTATATTTATATTATTTGATTTTTTTATAATAAAATAAAATATTAGTGGCGGATTACAAAAAGAAATATTAGTCGGTAATAATTACTCAAATTACCGATATCACCAACAAAATCTTCAATAGAATATACGGACGAAATATATCAATAGAATCACTAAAATAAAATTTTAATGGAGTATATTGTTGGTAATTCTGTCGGTATGTATAATTCCAAGAGATTAAGATATAAATTATCAATATGGGTTTTACTGACATACATTTTCCATTCATGTGGTCATCAAGAAAATAATTATTGATAAAAATTACAAGAAATTATCGACAGTATTTTTATTAATAAAGTTGTTAATACGTGGTGCGGCCTTCATCGAAAAAATATGAAATTATCTCATATACACCCTCGATTTTCTTACAACAAGGTCCCTTATTACCGTCAATTGTAAATCACCTTCAAGTAAATTTCTTTCGTTCAAGCTTCCACTGGTTGGATATATATATTATTTTTTTTTATTTTTTTTTCTATTGCATGTAAAGTGTCATGATTCACTGAAAATTTCCCAACTACATTGTAAGGTAGTCATTTAAATTGATAATGATGTTTTCAAATAATGAATTATGTTATATGATTTATAATATATGGTATCACTATTTACGTACGAAATTTAATATGACCATGAGGTGCAGAAGTCAATGTAATTATGTAATTAATAGTTTAATTTAGTAAAATAAGATTTGAGTCTAAAATACTAAAAAAAATTCATATTGTAACGTGAAAAGAATAATTATTTGGTCAATAAGTCAAATTGTGTTAGTCTTTCGAGATGAGAAAAGAGTGAGGTTATTAAAGTCAATTGAAAATGTCAATTAAAAAGTATTTTTTTTACTTAAATAGTTTTTTACATTTATAAAGTATTTCTAGATTGATTCGCAGCATAGTACGGGCTAATTATCTATCATTTTTAGAGATTATAGTGTTTTTTTCGGTATTAGGTTTTTTAGAGTTAAATCTTAATTTAAAGATATTTATCATGTTTTTATTTATTTTTTTATTATCGAAACAGGCTGATAAGGACTAGAGATTTATTTTTACCTTAAATATTTGAGACTATTAGCAGCAGCTTAACGCAAAATACCTATATAATATCTGATGTGCGTGCGTGTGTATATTAACTAAACAATAAATCCCGTCGATGTTTTACTGTGCACCAGTGCACTGTGCACACAGACACAGTGCACTGTGGATTGCGACAGTAATTTTTTTTTTTTTTTTTTTTTGCTTTTTTTTTTTTCTAATTATTCTTTTTCTTCTTTTTTTCCCTCCGTTTTTGCTTCTTTTTTTTTTTTTGCCTTTTTTTTGTATTTTTTACTTATTATTTTTTTTCGTTTTTTCTTATTATATATATATATATATTTTTTTTTTTTCGTTTCTTCTTTTTTTTTTTTCTAATTATTCTTTTTCTTCTTTTTTCCCCTCCGTTTTTTCTTCTTTTTTTTTTTGCCTTTTTTTTGTATTTTATACTTATTATTTTTTTTCGTTTTTTCTTATTATATATATATATATTTTTTTTTTTCTACTTATATATTTTTTTGGTTTTTTGTTTTTTAATAATCGGGGTGTCCGAGCTCGCTTAAATGCACCACGATTAATCTCCATATCCAAAAAGTTTTGATAACCAGGGTGTCCAGGCCAACTTATGCATACCACGACAATCCCCGGACCCACATTTTTTTTCTTTTTTTTATAATTTTTTTTATTCACTTATATATTTTTTTTTTATAACCGGGATCTCTTACCAGCTTAGGCACACCACGACTAATTCTTGGGCCCAATTTTTTAAAAAACAATATGGATTGCTACAGTGCTTTCACGCTTATACTTTTTTTTTGTTTTCTTTCGCTTATACATTTTTTTATAACCATGGTCTCTCAGCCAGCTTAAGCTCTTTTTTTCACTTATATATTTTTTTCACTTATATATTTTTTTTATAACCACGATCTCCGGGCCAGCTCAAGTGCACCACCACTACTCCTCGGACCAAATCTGTTTTTCGATAATCGGGGTATCCAGGCCAGCGTGGACACACCATGACTAATCTCCGAACCAATTTATTATTATTTTTTATTTTTTTTCCTTATACGTTTTTTTGTTCACTAATCTCCGAACCAATAATAATGATAATTTTAGTAATTATTTTTTAATAAAAATCTTTTGATTTTTTTAAAGATTTTCCTGAAATTTTAATTTATACCGGTGATCATTTTAAAAGTAATATTACTCTATTTTTCCCTTTATTCATTTTTTTTTTGTTTTCTGTTTCTTTATTTGTTCTTTAGATTATATGATTTTATTATTTATGCAATAATAATGATAATTTTAGTTATTGTTTTTTTATTGTTTTTTTATAAAAAATCTTTTGCTTTTTTTTTTTAATTTTTCATGGAAATTTAATTATTTTAATTGTTTTGGAAGTAATGTTAGCAATAATTTTAGCTTTAATAGCAATGATAATGGCAATAACGTCATGATGAATTTTCAATCTATGTTTTCGTCTTTTTGTTGATAGAAAATTAACAACTTATTTTTTTTATTTGATTATTGTAGGTATTTTCACAATTTATATTTTATTTTTGTTTGATTTAAATTGAATTATAAAATGAACTAATCTTAATACAGTGAACTTAATAATTCAGATATCCGAGTTTTCTTGCTTTTTTAATGATGATGATAAATTTATGCTGGTTATTTCGTTTGAAACTACTAAACAGATAAATTTATATCGATTTTAAATTCATATATTTTATAAAAAACTTGCACTTGACATGAATTCTGCACAGATTTATTATTTTAGCTAAATTTATATTATAATAAAAAATACACACAATTAATATTTTTTACATTGAAAAAAATATTGTGCCGCCCGCGGCGAAGCGCGGGGGCATTGTCTAGTATATATAAAAGGAAAATCAAAACAACCACGCCTTTTTACAGAACTGCTTTTACCTCGTATAAGCTGTACAGTGAGAAATGCTACAAAACCTAGGAGGCTATCATCATGATCATTGGATTCGCTATTTCATTCAAAATCAATGATTCCCGTTGCCATTACCTATTATGTCTAAGATTCTTTTTTAAAAAATATGTTAAAATAATTTTATTTTTATTTTTTAAAAATTATTTTTGATATATATAAAAATAATTTATAAACACCAATTTTTTTAATTTAAAATTTAAAATTTAAAATAAAAATAAAAAAGTTTACTTTTTTTAAAACGTACTAAAAACACTTGTATTACCCTGATCTCCCCCTTGTATACTAAGAGCCTGTTTGAGAGTGCGGTTGCGGTAGCTTTTGAAAGTGCTTTTCATGCCGAAATATATCAAAATGATGTTTTTTTATTTTTTTAAAAATTATTTTTGACATCAGCACATCAAAATAATCTAAAAACACCAAAACATATTCATTTAAAATGTAAAAAAAAAAATCAAATTTCGGCCAAAAGCAGGTTGGATCAGCCAAACAGGCTATAAATATTGCAGGACTTTAGTGACACATGAATTTGTTTATTTAGCAGGAAACAGTCCGTAGCTCTTTGCATGATCAACCACATGATCTACCTAGCACTGTTCCATTTCAACACAAGAAAAGGAAAAAGGAAAAGGAAAAGGAAATTAGACTCCATGCTTTAGCCTCTGTCAAAACATGTTAACTCGATCATGGACAAGTTTAGAAGAGAAACCCAGATGGTCAAGATCTTCTTCATGAACCAAAAGACACTGAGACCCATCTGACCCCGCACCCCGCACCTTTGTAGTGGATATAGGCTACGCACCCTATGGTTAGGCATGCAAGCCCAGCCCCGAGCCGCGACCCTTTTTTATCAGTTGACCGGTGCTTGTTCCAAAAAGCTTTTTCACCATGGTACGTACCATCAAAAGAAGAGAAAGTGGCGTTCCTATGACCACAATAAACCATCAAAAGCCAAGAAATTGCAAAAGCTAGTAAAAGATCCTTTCACGTGAGCCCATCAGGCTAGCCCCTGTCACAAGCCACCATGCACCACCTGACCCGGATCATGACCATACCAGCCCCACACCCTGACACAGTCCCCCCTCTGCACTTGTTGAGGTAACGATGTTTTCTCTAAAAATAATTGTTATGTGAGGAGCTGGTTTCTTTTTTATTTTACACTGATTTTTTTAACTAATTTGATGGGTTAGTGTTAAAAATAGGTTTTAAAAAATAAAAAATATTATTTAATATATTTTCGAGTAAAAAAATAGAAAACTCTTTAGCTCTCTTTTTCAATCCTCTTTTCCTGCGAATTCTAGTCAATTATGCCACACTGTACGAGCAACTGCACGTGTGGATTGTACTATGCACGCATGGGAATTCTACAGTACTTGATGTTTGACCCACCTGATTTTGACTACGAAGAGCGTTCCTTGAATCAACGGCCAGGACTTGATCGGATCGGAGAAGTGATCTGGACGGTTGATGCGGGGGACAATCTCAATAAACCTGATGTCCACATGCTGGTTAGTGGTTGGAAAGGCCGACACTTGGAGTTGATATGTCGGTTTTGTTTAGGGAAAGGGGAGATTAGAGTCATTAGACAGATCATTAGTTAAAAAAAAATTATAGATTTTTGGGGTATTTTAATTGGTGCCACGTGGAGAAAGTGACTTTGATTGACACACGGAAAAGGTGTTACAGGAGGGGACCATCAGGGCGTGGAAAACACGGACACATAGCCCGACATGGTGCATGTGACGGAGTTTATTTTAGGTCACTATTCTTTTAGTTCCATGAAAATTAAGGCAGTGTCTGATTTTGCTGCTGTAACGGGCTTTTGATTATTTATTTTAGTTTTTTTTTAAATAATTGTTTTGATGATCTACTATTAAAAACTAAATAAAAAATACATTATTTTGATATATTTTCAGAAGAAAAATAACAATATTTATCACAATTTCAAAAACATTATTAATCAATAATCCATTAAAATCTATAAATTTTTTTAAAAAAATAAGATTTTTCAAACACGACATTCAACCACAAAAACAAATACTTTCAGAACAAGACCAGGAAATCATTTGAACTGGATTCAAAATGTATCTCAGAAGGCAATGATAAAAACACTGACATGTTGTTTATTCAAAGCCAAGAGATCAAGAGAAGGGAAACAAGATCGAGTTGAAGTTCCAGATCACAATCCTCTTATTTTATGAGGCAGATTTAGTTCTTTCTTATAAATAAATATAAAACAAAAAAATAATATATCCTACTGATGAGTATGCTAGGCAGATGCCACATAGGACCACAAACGTGCTTTGTTGGAGGACACGTGACCATGAGGATTGCTAGGGTTGTGGTCAAGCTAGGGACCAGAACCTGGTGTCTGCCCTTCTCGAAGAAGGGAAATAAATTAATGGATGTTTAGTTAGTACTTTTGTTGTTCAGTGTATCAGTCAGTTCCCAGGTAAGGTTAGCCTGATAGACCTGTCTTCACCTTCACCTGTCTTCAGCTCAATCAGAGTTTCTTGTGTTGGGATCCAAATGTGCAAGAACCAATAAAGAGGTTTTTTCTTTTCTTTTCTGGAGCATGGCCATGCCATGGCTGAGCTCCTTTTCTTTTTAAATTGGTATGGTAATCAGCCTAAAACGCTTTTGTCAAAAGAGTTTTTAGCAATAAGTTTCAAAAATATTTTTTTAAAAAAAATAAATTAATTTTTTTAGTATTGTTAGATTATTTTCAGCTAAAAATAATTTTAAAAAATAAAAATAACCTAAACCATACTACCACGTATAGCTGAGGGGAAGAACAAGATATGCTAAAGGGGCATGGACAGTTTGGTTAGGATGCCATTAGAGTAGTGGACAGGAGCTCGATCACCATGTTATGTGTGTCTGTTATTTATTTATTTATTATTATCGTATTAAAGGCATGCATAAAGATAGTAAATGATAGATGTTAGCCATGATTGTGAAATTTTTGGCCATGTAATGACTAATTAAGAATATGATTGATGTTATTTTTTAAAGTATTTTTTCTTTGTAAATACATTAAAATAATTTTTATTTTTTTAAATTTATTTTTAATATCAGTATATAAAAAAATTAAAAACACCAAAAAAATTAATTTAAAATAAAAAATATTTTTTCAATTTTTTCAAAAACATTTTTTAAACTCATTGCCAACCGCAAAGTTATGTGAAGTTCGGCGAAATTTCTATTTAGATCAAAAGCAGCCACGAATAATAGATGGGGAACTCTATCAATGCTGATCGGCCTTCAATGCCAAAATCTAAAATCTCTGAAATTATCGCTGTCTACAAGTATTTTTCAAGCTAACTACAGATCAGTCCTCCATCTATGGTAGCCTTTTTAAATCAATCCTGCAACTATGAATTCTTAAAATCATATCTTCTTGCTAGCACTGTCCTAGAAATAAAATGCATCAATTCCAAGAGAAAACTATGATGGAGATGAAGAAGAGAAAGGCAATGAGAACTAACAAAATTTGTTAATTTCCAGCCCCTCAAAGTGTGATTCATCAGACCCAGTAGCCTTGCTATGCACTCATGCTCTTGACCAGTCAATTTAATATTTGACTGCTTGCCTTCTGTTACTTTCTACCCTTTCTCTGGAACATAAATAATCTTTATGGCAAGATAAAGTTTCGAGGACCCTTTTTCGGCTGATATAAAAAAGTGCCCCTTGAGGCCACAAAATTAATTGTTTAGATAGTTTTGATTTTTTAATGTTAAAAAATATAAAAAAGTTTTAATTTGAATGTAATTTTATTTTAAAAAAACATTTTATATTATATTATCACACGCTAGTCCAGACCAAAATGTTCAACGATTAAATATGTTCAAACATATTTCTAGGTTTGAAGGGTTAGTAAGTCTATCTCCCAGATCCTTTTTTTATTATTTTTGTGGTGGGAATTTTATTTAACCTGATTTAATTTTCACAGCAATGGCAACAAGAACATCATATTCTTTTGATGTGTTATGATAAAAAAAAATTAAATATATTTAATATTGATATTTAGGTCAATTTACGTGCATCTCAACTAATTTCACGAGTCTTGAAGTTAACGATCATATGACTCTAGTGACCATCATATTAGCAATCACAAAGCTCGAAATTGAAACCACACAAAGAGCAAACCTTCACTACTGGATCGACCATCTACTAGATGATTGATTTCTTTAGACTTCTTCCTTGAATGAAATATATTCCATCACATATAGTGGTCGAGTCAATTTCTATCTTTATCGTCAATTATTAATTTTTTTTCTTGGAAAAAAATCATCCACAAAAAGTTTTTATTGTGATTATGCCTATAAAAGCTAAAAGTTCTGAAAATTAGATGAGAATCTAACATTATTATATGATAATATATAAATAGTATAATATATGCTTTTTTGAGCCAATAAAACAATTCTATATCCTTGAGATGATCTAGACAAAACCAAATTAACACCTTAAAGTTTCTCCCAAGTAATTCTACATGCGATTATTTCATGCTTCACTTTTTAAACTATTCATCTTCTAAATTAGACACAAATATCGCTGATTTATTTCAGTTTTTTATGCTTTTGGATTTATAGTTGATTCTTAATAGATGTAGAGTTTTTTAATCTATTTAAAAGTATGGTAAATCTATTGAAAAGTCATCCATCATATATTTTATTTATAAGAAAATAAAAACACAAATTAATAGTTAATAATTATAGCTCTTTTTACTAATTAAATTGTGTATGCATTTGTTTTCATTAAACTTTCTGTATTTCCCGTGTTTACCTTGCTGTCCGATTAGTTTTTTTTATGTAACTTCAAGAGTTAAAACAATAAATAAAACATTTAATTTCATGCCAAATATTTGTAGGTTTTCAAGTAAATGTAAATGTTATACTGATTGTTTTTTAAAATAATATTTATTTGAAAATATGTTAAAATATTTCTGATATGAGCATTTTAAAAAAATAATTTAAATAAAAAAATAATTTTCAAAACTAGAAAAACAAACCTGCCCATAATCTACTGCTGTAACTCTGAAGAGCACCCGAGAAAGGACAAGAAACTCCGAACATGAAAGGCCACAGTACACTTCCATGTCTTGGTTACAGAAGCTGAAAAGTCAATTTCAACTACCAAAACAACCATTTATCCCATTTATATAACACCAAAAGAGTTAAAAAGCGAGACAAAGCTATCCAAATTCCAAAGCTTTCTGTCTTCTCTCTCTAACCCCAGTCACCTCTCTGCAAGGAAAAGATAGCCCACATGCCCTTCTCGCTCTCTCTCCTCCTCTCTCTCTCTCTCTTTCACACACACACACATAAATAACCTAGCTTTCTTGAAGCCTTGAAATACCAAAGCCTCTAAGCAGTCCATCAAGGTTCATCAGGTTGTGAATTTTGAAATCCCTTTTTTTTGTGTGTTAAAAGGCCTGAAGAATCGCCTTCGCTTTTGTTAACACACCCCCAGGCATCGATTTCTCTCTGTTTCTCTCCCACGAGCAAGGCAATGATAATGAAAGTGAAGTTCACAAGCTAAAGAATTGAACTCGAAAGAAAGAAAGGAAATAAACATGATGGTTGCACATGATGGTGGCAGTAATGTTTGGCCACCAACGGAAGCTCCATTGTTGAATGTGCAAAGAGAGGATCAACACTGGAGACATTTTGACAATTCAGTTAATGCTGTGTCTTTTGGGTTTGTAGCGACTGCCATTCTCATTTCAATGTTCTTGGTTATGGCCATCTTTGAAAGGTTTCTTAGACCTCCTTCAGGTAGAGATGGCCAAGGTGATCTTGAGTCTCAAATGGGGTTCAATTCCAAGCTTGGACACCCTTCACCGAAAGTAAGTGATACCCTTTTGTCCTTTATGCTTGCATTTAATGCTTTTGTTTAAGAATTACTTGTTTGAGTGGATGGTGTGTTTTCTCTAGCTTTCTCAAGTATAAAAGGTTTCAAATGTCTCGTTTTGCAATTTCTGGGAGGGAAATTATGTTGCTTGCTTTCTTATCTTCTATTGTTTTGGACAGTTTGCATTGGTTATTTTGATTTTTGGAAATAGTGATGATTGTTGATCTGACATGTAAAGTCTTGCTCCCTGATTGGTTTCCTTTAATAATTATAGGGTTTTTTTTTCTTGTTTTCGGTTGATTCATAATTATGCCAGTCAGAGATGGATTTATTGCATTCAGGAGAGTTTTTAGCATAACTAAGGAATTTGAACATTAGTTAAGCTTCTAGCGATATTTACTAACCCATGTTTTTCTCCTAATTTCCATCTGAGTTTCACTACTTGGCTATATTTCTTCTCAAGAATCTCATCACCAAGAGTCCTCGTAAGTTTCGACGGGGATCTCTAATTACATTAGCCATGTAGTCATGTTAAAACAATCCTGATTAACCACCCGTGACCCTTCTCTTCCTTTCCCAGGACTGGCCGTAGCTTGAATGAATTACATTTGCCATGTAGCCATGCGTCGTATAATGTTTGCATCTTATAGCAGCTCGTCCTTGAATGAATTACTGCCTTGATGTCTTAACAGATTTAAGCTAGGTTTTGCAGAGTTCATGAAACTGAACTGATATAATTCTTCTTCTTTTTTGCCTCGTCTGCTTTTTCATTCATTAGTCAAAATTCATCATTTAGGAACTGTCCTGTCCCCTAATTATGATTACTGGGGCAATGGCCCATCCAAGAAGTTGTCTATTGAATGAATGGTTGGTCCCAAACTAATGAGTTACAGGAGGAGAGATGTACTTCTTGCTCTTTAGACCAGCCATTGTACATTAGTACATGTTGGTTATCAGCCTCAATAGAAATAATCTTTTTTGCTGTCCCCCATGTCCAGTTCTTGTGCTCGGAGACAGGTTTTCCGTGGACACAGCCTTAATTTAGTTATAATCTTCTCACTAATCCCCAAATCTTTCTGTGTCCCCTACTAGCTTTCTAAGGTCACAAAGTGCCTCGCCAGCTTTAAATACCGTAGCTTTGTGCAATTATTAAGGGAGATAAACTGCCTGAGTTTAGGTTTAAGATTTTTTCTGCAGTGTCCGTTGAGGTGTCCTGCTTGATGCATCACATTCGTGGTCTACCATGTGCCATAACTTTAAAGAAACACACAAGACCCACCTGCAGATCCAACCTTGTTGTTCAATCTTAGGCCTTACGTGGGGCATGGCCTCAAAAATAACAAATGTTAGCAATCCGTTGATTGTAAAATTATGCATTTTTAAATCGTTATCTATAATTATATGAAAATCCTAATCGGTTAATCACTTTGATTATTGTCAGTTTGTAAGAGTGCTCATGGGAGCTTTTCTTTGACAAGTCCAAATCAGTTTACTTATTGTGACATAGTGCTTAAGGGCCCATGTCTACACTTCATATCAACTTAGACAGGGTGGCTTTTAAAGTGTTTTCAGATTATCTGTTGGGAGACAGTGCTTTATTTTTCAGGGTCCATGGTTAGAAGCTAACAGTTAGTCTTGTTTGGTGTCCTGACGATCCTCATTAAACTCATTTAGCTCCACATCCTCATACAGGATGGATATATGGTGAAGTTCAGGGGGGTAAAACACATTGAGATAAGGGCCAGGAGAGCATGGTGCATGTAATCAAAGGTGTTTTGAAATCCAGAAAATATGTAATTTAGAGCAATGGACAGGTTGCATTAGTTAGAGACCTTAATCAAACCAGTAGCTTGAGACATCAATTGCATTTCTTCACAAAGAAACAAGTTCCCATTCGTGGGCTTGTCTCCAAAAAAAAAAAAAACTGTTGTGTGGATATAAGCCATAAATATCTTGCATCTGTTAGCATTACTGTACTGTAGACCATCCTCCTAAAAAAATGTTTGTCCCCCAGCATGCTCAAATTAAATGGACTATCTTATAAAAAATGGGCAAAAGTCAAATGCACATGTTAGTTGTTGGGATAGTGTTGTTAGCTGTTACCTTATCCAATAAAATATGGACATGAACAATAAAATGAAAGAGTAAGGAGTAACCAAACACTAACATGTGCTTGGATTTTCTGAACATTTGATTTGTTTGTGTCATGTTTTGCCTGTCTTTTTATTTTTATTTTTGCTTCAACCCTCCAACACTGTACGATCCCAAGTGATTCTGTTTCGTTTAATGCTTTGTTGCAAAGATACAAAATTAGGTATAGGTAATGAGGTTCCTGAACCACCAAATTAGGGATGGAACCTGTCTACATTCTACGTATGGAAACTATGCTTGATGTCAACAGACAAACACTGCTAGCAGTGGAATTCTGTCAACTTGTTCCTTCCTCTGGATATCAGGTGGTTTGAGCATGTTAAATCTCTAAGGCCTAATCAGTGAACACTGTTCTTACAGTTAATGTCTTTGTTTTGTCTCTTCTATTTGCCTAGAAATAGGATATTAAGTTCTATTTTTTTTACTGATGATAAAAGCTCTATTTGTTCTCAACTTTGATCGGAGATGTTGTTTAGCTGCATCATGCATTCATCATCAAGATTATGTCTTGCGATGCACATACAAACATGAAAGTGGATTCATCTACTTCACTGAACTGCAGATTCCTTTTCAAATCCCAGTTTGTTTGTCTTGTGCTAGTTTTGATGAGATTGACTTCCTTTTGAATTTGGACAGATGACTGTATATACAAATGGAGTTTCTGTGTTGATGCCTGGAGACAATATTCCTACCTACATAGCACATCCAGCGCCAGTGCCTTGTCCTCCCGAACGAATTTCCTACCTTCATGATCAACATCGTATCCCTTCATGTCCGAATCCCTCTGCGAACCCCGACACAAACTCAAGCTCAAGTTCGATACGATCTCAAGAAAACTAGACATGAAACCTGTTCGATACTGGAAACAAATAATCACAAACTTGAGCAAACGTTTCATGGCGCACACAAACAATGGAGCATTTCGTTCTGGAGTGGAGGTCGCATGCCCTTTGTGTCGTGTGTGTATATATAATTAGTTTTTAAATGAGTTCAATGGCCTCGGCATATACTCATTTTCGAATCCAGCAGAAAAGTTTCCATCTATCCCCAGATTCATCTTGCTTTATATCTGCGCCATTTCAATGTCAGATTTCTGTGTAGGATTGGATCCTTGAAGATGGACTGTTTCTCCTGTCAAATGGATCGTTCCACTTGTAAAAACAACGTTTGAGGAATGTAATTATTCTTGAGCGTGGAAAGAAGTTTGAAGGCCTATGTTTATTCTTGGTATGTCAAGAATAATAATAGTGTATTCAAATACTAAGAATTTGTAATCGTTTTAATGCCGATCTTGTCACAGCCACCATAGTTATCAGACTGATTCTCGGATGCAGGTTGGCAGGTAACCTGTGATTAGGAGGTCAACCATACTCCATTAAAAAACAATATTATTGCAGGTTTTTCTTTTATCTGAAAGCGAAAAAAAAAAAAACTCGAAGAGTTAGCATGGTAAAATTATTTTAAAACACTTAAAAATTATCAAATTTAATTTTTTTTAAAAATAAATATAAAAACACTTCAAAAAACATACATATAAGTAATTTCAAACATACTCATGTTAGGCTTTGAGGCTCAGATCTCCTCTCATCTCAGCTAAAAGTGTGTTAATTGAAGGCTCGAAGTAACACAAACAGAATAACAACGCCATCAAAATAAATCCTAATTTGAAGGGCTTCTAGCTTATAGGCTTTTCTCATAGATTCAAAAGCTAAAGAACAATGAAAAAGCAGAGTGAAATTGATTTCGATGCATTATGATTGCGTTTGTGTTCTTCAACAATGTTTCTTATGGATTGATTTTTATTATTAAATTCATTTTCTTCTCTTTTCTACTAATATATTCAAATAAGAGATATTTATTTAATGAATAGGCTCCAATTCAATCTTCCTCCTTTTTTTACCTTTCTATGCTTTGCATAATTTCTCTTATATTTTAAAGTTTTTTTATCTTTTTATTTTCAGGTCAACTTATGCATATCTTGATTATTTTCACGGACTTTTTAATTGAACGACCAATTATTAGCTTCCAGTAAACCTGAGTTGTGAGACTCGAACTGATGACCTTTAAAGAATAAATTTAGTGTCAAACCACTAAGCTGCACCTAAAGAATATCAAACTTTATATTTTAAAGTTGCTATATACACGTTTTACCATATCCCATTTGCTTATCATTTTTTTAACTTAAAAGTTAGATCTAGAAAATTAAAAAGATATGCAGCATATTTATTTACCACAAGTCCAACCTTTGACATATTTTATGTGAAGTATGATATATAACATAAAGGGAAAGTGTTTCGTCATGTTTAAAAGTGAGATGGCAATTAGATTTAAATTGAGTAAATACTAAACGGATAAATAAGTGAACTTTTATAGATCATTATTTGACCTAATAAATAATGAATATGATATATGTATTTTTAAACCTGATCTGAAAATCTTTTTTGGTAATAATCGGGGCATTACGCCCATCTAAATTAAACGAGGAATCGTAGACCCAATTAGGTCATAATACAGCAAAAGATAAAGTCCTGTCGGGGGGTCAGTTATAATATCTGCTCCCCTATCTATCAAATCTCTCTCTAACCCAAAATTAGCTAGCCAATCGGCCACACAATTGGCCTCCCTGTAAACATGACCCGTTACAATTTCCCAATCCCTGCCCAACATAGCTCTAATATTCATGATTAGATTATAATTTCTGTCTATCTTCACACACTCTCCCGTAATGAGCCCAAGTGCAACCCTGGAATCTGATTCCAATAGCACTTTTCTAAATCCTCTAGACCAAACCAGTTGAAGACCAATATAAATCGCCCATAGTTCCGCCGTAACAGAAGAGCAAATACCAATATTTCTGGCAAATCCCCCTATCCAAGATCCCATATTATCTCTAATAGCTCCTCCCGCACCTGCCATCCCTGGGTTACCCTTACTACATCCATCAACGTTGAGCTTGATCCATCCATTAGTTGGGTATTTCCAACCTATGTGATCAACCTCCTTACCATCATTATGCCCATCATCTCCCCTCCGCAGCATCGAACTATCTTCAATCATTCTTTTTATCGCGAGAGTAGTCCTAAAAAATCTAGAATTATTTATCATTTACCATACACACATATTCTAACTTATATTTATTTTTTATTAAATATTAAATACCAAATAATAGGTGAATAATAAATGCTCTCATGATTATATCTAGAATTATTCTCAATAAGCATGACGTGATGACTAAAAACTTGTTATCTATACAATAGGTCTCGAGTTTGAGTTAGGGCGTGAATCCTTGTAAGAGTCTGTGATAATTGAAGCTTTACTCGCTCACCTGAGCTCACAAAATATATTTTTTAGAGGTGGTGTTTTCTTGCATACAAAAAAATAATACAGAATCCAACAAAGTATAAATATTTAAATTTTTTATCCAAAGAAAAAATAAATATTGGATGAATACATAGAAAAAAAACCTATTACCATCTCTACTTAAAAAGTAGAAAGAAAACAATGGATACATTTGGCCGCTTCCCACGAACTCACGGCTTGATATTAAAAAAATTGGACCACTGATATACTGCTGTCCTCCTCCTTCCTCAAACGGCTAGAAAAAGGAAGGGTTTTCCTCTTCCCTCCTCAAATTTTCAATTTCTCACACAGTACAATTTTTTTAAAAAAAGTGTTTAGGGTTGTTGAATCTACTTTTCATTAAAATATGAACTTTTTTTTTAAAAAAATCTCATTGATTTTGGATGGTTTTGATGTGGTGTTAAAAGTAAGTTTTAAAAATAAAAAATACATTATATTGATACATTTTTAAATAAAAAAATAATTATTGTCAAACTTGCACCCACTTTATTAATGTTTAATGAAATGCGGAAACTTGGGTGCTAAATGACATACGATCAATTAATAAAAAAAAGCTAGTAGTTTGAAATTGTTTATTGAATGCATAAAAGGATAAAGAAAAAAGGATTAAATTTGAGTTTATTCACTAAATAAATTTCTTTTATGTGAAAATATTAGTAGATAATTTCAAACAATTAGTTTTTTGAGTACTTGATCATAGTAAATGGAGCCCCGCTTGAATTTTCTACTTGTAGTTGCATGAACACACCATTTCTTTCTTTTAATGAGTTTTTTCTTACTGATTAAAATAAAGAAAATAGGAGTAGCAATTAAAAAATATAAAAATTATTTTAATATATGGAAATTATGTAGCATGAGATTTTTAAAACATATCATGATCTCATTTGATTCCCTTTGTCAAGGAACCAAAAGTGAGCCCAGCTTGGGACACAGAATATTCAAGATTACAGAAATAATACGTCGGCGTTTTTCCCAGAAAGTTCATTTGCTCACTTGAAGTAAAAGGGCCCGAATTGTTTTCTAAAAACAAATTTGACCACAAGATGCAGAGAACAACTGTGTTTGACATTCAACAAAGGACCAATGCATGTTTTTTAAGAAACAAATGCACGATCAGAGACTTTGGAGGGCAAATGGTTGCAACTTTGCTAGATATATTCACATACCAAAAGGAAATATAAAAGCAACCAGTAGAAATTAAAGAAGGTCGGCAAAGTGAGCCGATTGATGAGCCTGGTGGCTATTTTCACCGGGAAACATAACTCCGGCAATCCCGGCTGAATATTCATCATTCAAAGAAAGATGAAACATTCGAGTGACACAAGTGGGTTTTCTAGCGACTCGTCATTTGTTGTCCCTTTAGCAACATTGCTAGAACTTGGCCACTTAGCTTCCATGGCATCATCCATGTTATCATTACCACCACCCTCATACGCATCCTTCCTGACCCGACCTGGGGACTGGTTTGTCCTTCTTCTTGTAGATGGGCTTCGACCCATTGCAGATCTGTTAGTGGCAGGTGACCTGGACCTTCTCGCTGACCCTTCTCCCGGGTTTTGTTTTTTCGGGCTGGGTCTCGAGCCCCTTCTAACCCCCAATTGACCCGAACCCATTTCCCTGCTTTGCACCACCCTGACTGATCCTCCATTGATTGCACCATTTCTCTTGCTTGGTGACTGTTCGGTTGTTCTCCGGGTGGGTGACTTGCCAACGAACCGGTCTTTTTTCAGACCCAATTCTCCTGAAACCCGGTTTCTTGGTGGCAATGGAGATCTCGACACTCTTTGCTTCACTTCATCGTCATCATAATAATAATCCCTTTTGTCGTTGTTGTTCGTTGTTGTTGTCGAAATGCTTTCACTGTAGCTCAAGCTGCAAACTTCAGACTCGTCCTGTTCAAAGACCTGACCTTGATGATGAGCTTCTTCTTTTGAGATGTTCTTGAACTTGTTTTCCTTAATCTTGACCTCATCGAGAAATGCTGGGTCAAGGTGGATACTTTCCTCGTGGACTTCCTGATGTTGCAGGCCATTTTCTTGACGGGGATTCTCGACAGGGCTCTTTGGTGGTTTGGGTTTGGGAGTCTCGGAGAGGACTTCTTTCACTGTTTCTTCGTGATAAAGTGAAGGAGGTGGTGACTTGGTCGGCTTAAAAAATTCAGATCCTCCTTGAAAAGGCTGCTGTTTTTCAAGCCTTGAAGGTTCATTACGGTCGGTGCTAACACAGCAACCCATTATAGATAAATTGAAGAAAAGATAGAAAAATTCACGTGTTGTTGTTGGGATTGATTCAAGAATTCGACAATGGTGAGCTTTGGCTTTCTAGAGGGAAGAAAACACAAGCTGGAAGATGATGTCCGGTGAAAAGGCTTTGGACAAGAGAAGACAGGGAGGGACAAACAATTGGAGAACTTTGAGAAGGGAGTGTGAATGCGTGTATAAATCCCCTCCATCATGGACCATGAGGATGTAGCCTAGTCAATGCAACCTGTCATTATTTATTTGGAAGATCTTTTGAACAGTTGAGATGAGACAAGTTTGTCATTTATGTTTGGTCTACTAATGATCTCTTGTTTTTTGATAAATATGAAACAGTCCCCCAATTGTATAGTGTCTAACAAACCAGTCCTTGCTAATTTATCCCCAGTGTTTCATGACATGGCATTTTATTAGTCTATAAATAAACATTATCATGGCGTCAATGTGTTTTTTTATGAGTGAAAGGTTTTTATTTTATTGATCACTTGAGTTTTATAGAGCAATTACGAGTACAACAATAATCTTTTGCTACTGTAAACATAATAGAACGTTTGTTTGATATGACAAATAAAAATGATTTAAAATACTCTAATTAAAAGCGATCTTTTATAAGAATTATGAATATCATAATTAGAGAGTTTATTAACATATTTTAAAAATTAATATTAAAAATAAAAAAATATTATTTTAATATATTTATAAAATAAAAAAAATATTTTAAAAACGACTGTAACTATACTATTTTTACCGTAAAATATAATAGCTTGGGTGGGTACCACTCCCACAGGGTGTGGACACCATAAAGGATGGTAGAAGAATCTCTCAAGCTGTTAAATGCCAACACGCCAAGGCAACGCTCTCTGTACATGCAGAAGACGTTACCCTGTTGCGGCAGGAGGTTGAGTGATTATCTTCTTCATACAAGTCATGGCATGTCAGCTTACAAATAAGATTAATTAATTCATCTCATAATTGCATTTTATCGCCATATGCTTCTGATATTTTCAACATAATAATAAGAAGTGGATGTTCATTATTATAATAGTTTTTGCAGTTGTGCTGAAAAATATTCATAGTTGTGGTTTTTAAGAACTTATTTATAAAAATATATATTTTTATTACAATTAAGGAGAGATAAATCTGTATATATAATAAACAAACATGTATCCAATATCCATAAATAAAACTAGAATTATTTTAATTTTTACAAATGTTTTTGTTAATCAAATTATTTTTTATTAATTTAAATAAATATTTCGCTTGAATATTTTTTTTAATTTTTACAAATGTGCGGAAACCCGTCGTGCATGTGCATCGCACGCGTTCCTAAATTTCGGTAGAATATAATAAAAAAAAATATGATAGAACACCCCTACATACAATTCTTCAGTTTGTCTTATTGAGGGTATATTAGTATTTAGCTATTTTTGAAAAATGGGAAAACCCCGTGGTATCCCTCCCCTACCGGACACGGTTTTTGTCTTATATGGGGGCAGAATAGTATTTAGTTATTTTCAAAAATTGTGAAATACCCGTGAAGCTCCTCCCGGAAATGATGTTTTTTTGTCTTTTTCGAGTGCTAAAATCGTTAATTTACTGTGCAAATAATGTTAAGAAAATCAATGGACCGATAAACCAACCAAACCGATCCAAAAATATACTATTATAATCCACAGTGTTTTCACTCGTAAGCTATAGTGAAACACTGATATCTTCTAGTATATTTTATAATATATATATATATATATATATATATATATATATATATATATATATATATATATATATATATATTGATTTATTTAATGAGATAATTTCGTAGGCTTTTCGATTTTCGTGCGTGTATAACAAAAACAAAATCTGAAAGGGTGCGCCATGGGGCATCCTGAAAAATCAGAAGCTCATAGGTTCGGGCGCAGGGCCAGTCTAATAATAGCAGGGAATTCAGTCGTTATCAAAAATGGGCCATTTTTACTATTAATGTAAACAGCCGCAAAAGGAATATAAAGCTGGCATGGGTTTAATTATTGATAATCTAATGCCAGAGATCTGCGACAGTGAAAGAAGAAGAAAAATAAATAAATAAATAAATAAATGACAAACATCAAATATACCATCAGATTATCGAGGTATTATTAATTTCATATTCAAGCTATAATTTTATCATTAAATTATCTTGATTATTCATTCATATACTTCCATTAAAATTCTCCGTAAAATTATATTTTTACAGAATAGGGTGGTCTGCGTCTATTATAATTCATTGGGTATAAAGTAAAAATCACCGGCCTATAATTTGGCTGGGGGACCATGCCTGCATTTCTCCATGCAATCTATGATAGGGTGACGTGGTTTGATCTTAACAGTGACGTTGGTGATGCTCTGGATTTTGGAAATAGTCAGCTTCAGAACGATGGTAGTTTTTCTGTGTTGCATATTTATTTTCTGTGTTTTAAAAATATTAGTATATACCGTGCAAATAAACTATTTATGCGTAAAACAAAAATAAATAAATAGAAAAGGGAATAGGGAAAGAGGTAGGGAGATAGTTTAATATGGATGGCGGAGGAAAAGTTTTTGAAATAAATTTATTCGATAATTTTATATATTTCAAGAAGACCAAGAGAGTATTTGATACAGTGTTTTAAAAATACATTAAAAAATAACTTTAATTATAATTTCAGACAGATACTAAAACTTTTTAATTGTAATTGGTTTTTATTCGATAAACCATACTATTAATAAAATAGATAAGCTATCGTCAACCAAAAACAATAAATGAATGAGCAAAAAACATTTTTCACTAAAAATGTACATTTTCCCTACAAAATTGCAGTCATTATGTTTTTAATAAATATTTATTTAATTATTATATAATTAAAAAAAATCGTGAAGAAGTGCCACGCGACAACGCTCTGTAAAATGGGCCGAAATAGATATCCTAGTCCCGGCCCAATCGTCTGGTTGTGGACTGGTATGATCAAAATTCTTACTCCATTTATCTATGCCGTCAACATTATTTCTCCCTCGATCATTGATGAGCGGGGGCGAGGCAACTTCCTTTCCATACCTTTATTCCTTAGTTTAGGTATTTTCAAAGTAAATCAAATATAATTTTAATTTCTCTCCTTGTATATAATTATTTAACACAAAAATAGACTATTTCAGTAACCAACAACTCTCTCTCTTTTCCACACAGAAAAAAAGTTGAAAAA
The DNA here is from genome assembly GCA_964035475.1 of Salix caprea. Taxonomy (NCBI): domain Eukaryota; kingdom Viridiplantae; phylum Streptophyta; class Magnoliopsida; order Malpighiales; family Salicaceae; genus Salix; species Salix caprea. Next base: position 2,160,105 of record OZ037745.1, on the reverse strand, counting down.
AGAGGAGAATGAGGTTTGATACCAAAATGTAGGTTTTTTTTTTATTAAAAAATAGATCGACCGGTTGCCTAATAATTTAAAATGATAGGGGGGCGAAAAGGAACTCTTCAAATAAATTGTAGAGTTGCTACCTGTTTTATCCATGTTTTCATTCTACTTTTTTTTTTCAATTCAGTCCTCGTCCTTATAAAAAGTTGCAATTAAGTTCTAGTTTTGGTTCAAAAGGGTGGAATTGTGCAAAAACAAAGTTTAATAACTGATAAAGAACAAGTGACAGATGTGTATATATTGAAGAGAGAACATCCTAAATTCAAGGGCAATTGAATTCCAGCAGTCCGGACGACAAAGACAGAATGATATGAAACTTACACAGTTAATGTGTTTTGGCGAGACCAGCAATAGTCAAAGCTTTGTTGTTGATGCATACTTTTTTTTAGTTGGGTTCCGTCATTTAGACCCCTGAAATCGTCGTTTTTGTCATTTTAGAGAAGTTTTGTTTTAGCCATAACTTTTGATTTTCAAGTTTGAATCGACTTCCGTTAATTCCGGCTTGCTTAGGATTTCTTACAGTTTCAATTTCCACAATTATTTCAGTTTTATTATTTTTGATAATTTTTAGCAATTAATCTCGTTTTTTTTGTCCAACAAGAATTAGGGCTAGGGTTTTTTGTTTTAAATATGCTTGCAAGCCTTTTGGCCGGAGGAATCAATTATTTAATAAAATTTCAAATTTTCTTGATAGTTTCTCTTGTTTCCGGGGATTCTAGAGTATTTTACAGAATATTGACATCAATCGTATTCTTTTTGTATCTTTTGTTGCGTCAAGAACCAAATTGATTTATTTAAAAAATCGTAACTCATAATGATTCGTGAGAGAACGTATAAAAATATCTATACGTAATATGAAAGGATAACATTTTTAACAAGTTTTAAACATAAAAATTGACCTACAAATCACGAGGAGCCACAACCCTATATAGTTGCGTAGCAGCATGAGCAGAAATGAATTCTATTCCCTCAGCGAGCTTTACATTCACACAATTTACATCCTCGTATCGTTTTTTCTTACGATGGAGTAGCTTGGTGGAAAAATCAGTGCCACGCTTTCTTGATTTAATTAAATATTTAGCCAGCACCAACCATGAGGGATTTATATTATGACAAATTAAGAAATCTAACCACCGTCTAATCCCTTTGTCATTCTTTAATCATGGGAGCATACCATAAAGAGGGGAGCTTGTGGTGGTCCAAAAATATGTCGTTTCCTTCTAGCTGAAGAGATCACCACTCTTCCTGCTCAATCTTCCTCAAACTTTCTCCTTCAATTATTAATCATTGTTCCCTCTACCAAAGATTGCTATAGCTAGCTACACGTACTTGTCCAGAGCAAGAAGAAAAACACTTACAGCTTGCAACCCAATGCTTTAGTGTTTTTTTTTAACGTGGTTGTCCGGGTCAGTTTGCACGTCGCTTGATTAATTTCATGGATCCTCCAGTGATAATCATATTAGTAATCACAAGGCTCGAATTTGAGACCACAAGAGGAGCAAACCCTTTAGTCTCAAGCTACTACTATAGTCCGAACCATTTACAGTTTTAGTGCTTGTTTGGAAGTGTGGTTGAAGTTGTTTTTGAAAATATTTATTTTTAATATCAGAACATGAAAATAATCTAAAAATATCAAAAAAAATTATTTATAATAAAAATAAAAATAATATTTTTTTAAAAAAAATATTTTTAAAACACAGTTACAAATTAGTTTCGTATCCCTTCTTGAAGCTACCTTATTTTCTTGTTTGTATCATTACTTGGCTGGACTTTTGTACCCCGTTTGCAATCCTTGAGGCTTAAATCTTAAGCTTTTTCTAGCGTTATTGCTTTGATTACTTGTGCACTTTGTGGAATGCTTGACTTTATGCCCACATTTTCACTGCCGGTGGCATTTTCTATCAAGCCCATCTGGCATGTGGACGTCGAGAATATGTCTCATAATTTTGGTGGTCTTATTTATTTTACTATAAGAATATAACTTCGGGTGAGTCTATGCATTGATCAGGAATAAATTTAAATCTTTCCCAGATGAGTTAATTTTAGTAACGCCGCTGCTTATATTTACATAAACTATTAAAAAAAAACTAAGAAAATCGTTTTCATATTCATCTCAAAATTTTAAACTTCAAAAAATCAAGAAAATAAGCAAACTCGTAACCTTTCAAACAGTCACGTGTGCATGGATGATAGAAGCACTGATTGTTGTTGATGTCTCTTTCTTTCAGCAATCTCTGATTTTTTATGGAAGTTACGGACAGTTGGATAGAACTGATACCTGAACTGTCCTAATTATTTAAACATCACTTTCAAGTTTCGACAATACGTGTACGTTGATGTAAATTAATTTCTTATTAAGAAATGCGGATTTAAGTTTCACCCAATTCGATTTATTTAATTGTTATTATGGAATGAAAAAGAATTATGTTTAAAGCCCGACGACATATCTCTAAAATACAAAAAAAAATAAAAAATTAGATTAAGAATAGAATATTTAGAAATGAGTTTAATTTTAATTTATAAAAACAAGAGTATAGTTTATCCACATTTTTTTGAGTCCCCACCAATATTCTATTTATCTTTAATTAAAGTACATAGCAATATTTCATCTTCAAAAGATGGAATAGAATACCACAGCATCATTATGCCGTTGCTTTCCTCTTCTTTTCATTAAAACACAACACATCTGCCCTGAAACCCCAACTCTGAACTCGCTCTACTATATACTTGTGATCTCAACAAGAGTCGAGATTTTCTCAATACTGCTGCTACTTAATTCTGTCTGCATTCAGCTATATTCTTTGATTTGCTTACCCCTTTAGTCTCTCTCTTTGAAATCTTACATCCTTTCGTTCAAGCACCTTTCCTTTTGTTTTCTCTCTCTCTACTTGTGCTCCAAAACATTGCGTATGTTTCTTTTGTGAGAAAATATTGAAGAAGAGTAGGCAAAGTTTGAGTCTTTCCCAGTGATCACTGATGGGGTTTGTCAAGTGTGGGGTGGTTTTTGGCCTGGTGGTGGCTCTCATGGCTTCCTTTTCTGTTTCTCACACTAACCCTTTTGATGGTAAGCCATTTTCTCTTCTGGGCTCATGTTTTTTCTTTTCTTTTGGTTTTGCGTTGTGTTGTTTTTGATGTTGTGCTTCGTTATACTCTGTTTGTATCTAAATTTTTTATATTTTGTCTTATTACTCACTTCTTTTTCACTTAGCTTGAGACACCCGTAAATTGATGTTTTTTTTTTGTTGCAAATATTGCCATGCTTTGCTCATTTGGGTTTATGGAAACATGTTAGTTATGTAGTAATTACTGAGTTTTAACACATTGTTGATATCTAGACAGATTTAGTTAGTGCCATCCAAGTCACTTGCCTTATCTCGTTTGTTATGATCATTCTTGTCTATCAACTCTGTATTGTTTATTTTTTATTCATATTTTTTTTTTGTGAATTCTCTAATGCTATAACAATTTCAGCCTCGGTATATCTGGTTTCTTTTCTTTCTTTTGTTTTACAGTCATAGCTATGAATAGCTTGTATGTTAGTATGGAATATCCGAATTTGATTGGATGGATTGCCTTGGGAGGAGACCCCTGTTTAGATGCATGGCAAGGAGTTAGTTGTGTTTTCTCAAACATAACATCATTGTATGCTCGATTTCTATCCTTTTTTTCTTCCTTTAATTTCGATTGCTAAACTACCAAACTCAGTAATCATATCTTTTTTCTTACAGAAAACTGAATGGCTTGAATTTAGGTGGAATCTTGAACAGCGATTTCGGTTTATTTACATCAATCGTAGAAATGTAAGTGCACCGGTCATGTCCATGTGAGTATCAAATTGGTGGGGGTAAATTAGTTTGGAGACATCATTTTCGTAATTTTTTTTGGTCTGTCTACAGACCATGATTGTTTTTATGAAGGTTAATGACTAGAATCATCTGGGTTTGATTTTAAGAATTGACGAGTTGGCAATGACTAATTAAATGTTATATGCAGTGTTTAAAAATGGGAGTTTTGAAGTTCCTATCGTAAAAGCCTAATGGAACTTTCTTTTACTTTTCGTTGCAGAGATATTAGTGACAATCATATTGGAGGGGATATTCCATTGTCGTTGCCCTCCACCTTGAGGAACTTGTGCGTAAACCTCAACCTTGCTTTTATCTCTGGTTTAGCAAAACCATTTCTAGCAAAGTAATGTTATTGTTGATGCTGCTTTCCCTTTCCTTGAGTAAATAACGTGTCTTCTTTTCTCTTTCCCCTGATCCAGCTCTCTTGCTCGTAATCAGTTCAGTGGAAGAATTCCAGATACTTTATACTCATTAACTCAACTGTTAGACTTGTACGTTCTTACCAAAACTCGTCAATTGTTTCATACTGTAGAATTGTGATTCCATTACAGCATGTTTCTTCATTTGAAATCCAGTTTCATTTATTCTCCTCAGATCTTTTCACAATAACCAGCTAAGTGGAGAGATACCAGATGTCTTTCCAGAGATGACAAGCTTGATAAATTTGTAGGCATTTTAAGTTAACTGTATTGTTCTTGTTGGCGATAGAAATTTCCAGATTTTATTTGTGTTTTTCTATTTTGGTTCAGGGATCTGTCCGGCAATAATTTGAGTGGCCAGCTACCTCCTTCAATGGGAATTTTATCATCTCTCACCACACTGTGAGGCTCTCATAGAGTTCTAGGCCTTTTGCTGCTAATCTGCATCGGATAACAGTTATTTGATGCATACATAATCTTTGTATTGCAGGCATTTGCAGAACAATAGACTTACTGGGTCCCTTGATGTCGTACAGGATCTCCCCCTCGAGTATCTGTAACTTTCTAGCCACCTTTCTGCCTTCCAGTATTCTTTTGATTCATATGTCTTATAAGGATTCAATTTTTATTCTTTTTCCTTCATGTACTTATTTTTCCTTTTGGTTTCTGCATAGGAATGTGGAGAACAATCTATTTTCTGGGCCTATACCTGAGAAGCTGCTAGGTATTCCAAATTTCAGGTGAAGCCACAATGTCATACTATTTGTTAGTAATGCCATTTTATATAATTTACACCTAAATTTATCAGATATACATGTGCATTGATAGAGAAATAATGCACAAGACTAATTGTTAGGGTAAAAAGAAAAGGAGAAAAGTCAGTGGGATACAGAGGGAACTGATAATAAAAATGAATGCTTGGCTTGATATTCAATTAAAGATAAAGAGCCTATAAATAGGCATTACATAGTGCATAATGAACCCACTAACCCACATCACCATTAACCCACTAACCCATGATTCTAGCAACACAATCACCACTCTCTTAGCCACCTAAACACATCCTAAAGACTAGGTCCATTATGACTAAATCAACATAAAATAAATAATTAAATAAAACAATGAATTAAATAAATAAACTTTAAACTTTAACAGGAACATGTCCTCATTCATTGACATGAAAATTTCATCACCGAAATTCTGCATGTTGTTGATGCTATTTATTCTTGAGTTATTTTATTTTTTATTTGCCATTTTCAATTTATCTTGTATAATCTCCACTTGTGAAACTGCTTGTAATAGTAGCATCCACTTTGCAGAAGAGGTGGAAATCCATTCGATACATCTACTATTCCTTCGCCACCACCTACCCTCTCTCCATTTCCAGGCACGCTGCCTACTGCAGAAGCACCTTGGAAGCAGGCAAATGGGACTTCTGCCTCAGAAACACCAAAGTATGAAAGATCTAAAGGATTTTTCACATCTAACAGAGTCATTTGGATTGCTGTTACTGGAGTAGTAGTTATTATCGTACTGGGATCATGTCTTTTAATATCAACATGCTATACTGGAAGGAAAGAAACTGAAGACATCGAGAGGCATGATGTTGGCACATATAAGAGCCGTATAGATGAGCCCAACAGTAAATCTTCATTCGAGCGAAATAATCAAGAGAAAGGTAACTATATCATTGCTGGCCCTTGTTCAAAATCACTAAATTTATCCGCCCTTTTTTGTGTCCTTTTGCCTGAGAGAAGGTCCTTTGAACAGTTACCAAAAAATCAATTGCAAAGCTACAAGATCAATATGGACCAGATAACAGAAGGCAGGAAGCATATCCAAAGGCACAGGGTGAACAGGATATGGATTTGAAGAGAATGGCTGCATATTCAAAGCAAAAGATGGATCTAGGGATAAATATGACGGGCTTGGCTGCAAATTCTATGCCACTTCAGCCACTGCCAGCACCTCCCCCAATCGTTCCTACTGACAATGTCATTGCAAATCCAATTGGGCGTACAGCACATAAAAAGAGTCGTTCGACTGAGACTTTGAACTCGTATTCTGTAAGGGTTTTCACAATTGCAACACTTCAGAAATACACAAACAGCTTTTCAGAAGAAAATTTTGTTGGTGAAGGCACGCTTGGCAGTGTTTACAGGGCCGAGCTTCCTGATGGAAAAGTAAGATTCTTTCTCTAATGTTGAACGATTTCGGGATTCCATGTGTCATTCATGTAATTACACATGCTTTCTCGTGCCTCTGTTAAATTGCAGGTCCATAAATCGAGTTGATTCTGAACTCATTTGTGCTTCCTAACTTGAACATTGCTGTCATTTGTTTTCATCTATATAAACTCTGTCAGCAGAATTCTCTTCTTTACCTGAGTCTCGAGCCAAATCTTGTATTATATTTTGGTAGGATACTTTAATGGAAAATCAATTACTTGCAGTTGAAAGTATGAAGGACTTCAATTTAAAACGTTTAGAGAATTCTTCAAATGCTTTCAGCCCTTTAACAGTTTAATGCAAGTATAATCCATTTCATACTCTCGTGTAATTCTTTTATCTGTCTCATGGACAGCCATGTATTTCATGATCTGTACATGATGACTAGAACCTGACATCTGATTTCCATTTATAGATCCTCTCTTTATTCTCCTTTTGTTATCTTTGGTAGCTACTGGCAGTCAAGAAGCTAAATGGTGCAGCTTCCAAGCAAAAGACAGATGAGGAATTTCTTCAACTAGTATCTAGTATATCTAAAATCCGACACGATAACATCTTGGAGTTTGTGGGATACTGTAATGAGCATGGGCAACGGCTACTTGTTTACAAGTATTGTGAAAATGGAACACTGTATGATGCATTGCATGCAGATGACGAAATCCATGGGAAACTAACATGGAATGCACGCATCCGGCTGGCACTAGGAGCTGCTAGAGCCCTCCAGTAAGTAGAACTACCAACCCTTAGTATGAATCTTGTAATTGGATACTCAGTTAAAAACTGCAAGATCTTATTAGGATAGATGGATGAAATGAATTGTCTTGGTTGCATTTCTAATCTGGATGGCCTATAAGTGGTTCCTAGAAATCTCACAACTCCATTACCTCCTTCATTTTGGTTTGCATGTTTTCATCTGTCTCCAAACTTTATATTCATTATTCTAACTGTTTGTTTTTCTTCTTTTCATTTGGTAAGGTATCTGCATGAGGTCTTCCAACCACCTATCGTGCACTGGAACTTTAAATCCTCCAACATTCTCCTAGATGATGAGCTTGCAGCACGTGTCTCAGACTGTGGTCTAGCTCCTCTGAAATCATCTGGCTCTGCAACTGAGGTATTGTTTTTGGTCTATGGTCTGAAAAGCTAGGTCCGAAATTTTGCTGCTGTTCAGTTGTCAATGCTTGAAAAATGCGGAGCAAAATGAAACCCATGAGTGATGCTGGCAAATCTTTAAATTGTGCAGCAACACTGAGTTGCTAACAAAATGTGATATCAGTATATGTTTGAGGCTTTTAAGGAATTCTATGTTAGCTGATGAATTTGCGCAAAGTATGGCTAATCCATTGGGTGTTTGGGAAAGAAGTAATTGGTATCGTTATGCCTGGTCAAGAATTCAGACATAAACCAGTCTCTTTTTCTCCAGGTATATATGGAGCATTCCAAATATGGACTTGTAGTTTCACGAATGGCTCCTAATGGGAAGGCCATGAGATGAATGATTGCTTATCTCATTCAATATTCTTTGTTTTGATCTCTTGGAATTTTGATCAAGAGACCCGGGTGTTTTGGGGTGTGAAAACTAGGTTTTAGGTTACTACTCACTGTCTCACAAAATATACTTCTTTTATGCTTCTGTAGTAGCTGGTTCTCTCATCTGATACTCTGCTAAGATTTATCAGTATTCAGGACAAGTTTGTAGGATTACTGCAAAATCTCAAACTGGGAGAACAAGGAGATGCACCAAATCTCAAGTGATAAAAAAAATGATTTGTCACTAAAAAGCTCAAAAATGTGTCTGCTCCAAGCTACAATTTTGACTTTGGTTGTGATTTTGTAATTTATTGCTGACGCTGAAGAATGTGCCTTCCAGTTATCAGGGCGGCGCTTCCTGACTTCTCATGGTTACGGGGCTCCTGAGCTTGAGTTGGGAAGTCATACTTGCAGCAGTGATGTATACAGCTTTGGAGTTGTGATGCTGGAGCTACTCACCGGGAGAAAATCCCATGACAGGTTAGTTATCCCTTGAAAGAGACTTCCACATTAGTCATGGATCAAATCGAGCTTGCCGGTTATTTTTTTAAGCTAATATTGTGATCCCACTGAAAATCTGGAGGTCACTGAGTCGAGGGGAGCAATCTCTGGTTAGATGGGCGATTCATCAGCTTCATGATATAGATGCACTTTCTAGGATGGTCGACCCCTCTCTGCATGGAGCATATCCTGTGAAGTCTTTATCACGTTTTGCTGATATAATATCTAGATGTATACAGGCAAGTTTCCTTTTCCTCTGAATATAAAATATTCCGTCCTCGACACACCATCTATAATTGAATTACATGTTTCTGGAATTGATTTATTAGTCTTGGACCAGGAGCAGCAGCCCTGTGTATGGAAAACTTTTGGTTATCGCCATTTGTGCTTTGATTATTTTATTATCAATTTTCATTTTCTCCAACAAAAGATACCTGATTATGAGTGGAGGTGGCCTATTCTAGAGGACCTCTGATGCGTGGAGTTTCCTCGTATCCAAAAAAAATAAATTCTTAAAGGCTGGACATTAGAGCATGCCATCTCATGCAAACTGAAGTTGTAAAGACTTCTTCTTGTTAGATCGCGAGTGATGACAGAATATATGTTCTGCAACTCTTTTTGTTTTTGGCATTTTGGTTTGAAATTAACAAAAATTATCATTCTAACATTGCTTATATAGAGGGACAAGTAACCTTATATTCATTGACTTTCTTGTGTGCAGGGGGAGCCCGAATTCAGGCCACCTGTATCTGAAATTGTCCAGGATCTCTTACACATGTTGTAGAGGAGGACCTCGAGAAAATGGGAGGAACAGGTTAAGATTTTTGTGAGGTGGGATTGATTTAGATGACTGTTTATATTGTAAAGCAGACGCATGTTGTCTTTCATATGCTAAAAATCTACCTGGGAAGAATTTTTGGAGGTAACCAAGCTACCATCTTCTTCCTGGGGTTTCATTGTGTTTATATAGTTATTGGATTGGTGTTAGTGTATCGTCATTATCGATATTTTTTGTGAATATTACTTTCTAATGTAATCAACATTCGATTTCTTGATAATTTAATACCAATGAGCAGTTTGTTGAATCATTTTCAATTTGAATGGGTAAAGATTTTGTGAATATCATTTTCATTTTCTTGGTTTAAAGATTTTAATGGGTAATATTTATTTATGTGAATTTTTTTTTTAATTTGAATATGAGCTCTTGCATCCAAAAAAAAATCTTAAAAAAAAAATTCATGCAAGTACCTTAATAGGGTTCATCTATATTTTGGAAAGTGGATGGTTTTCTAAAACTTATATGTTGGGGTTAAAAATATTTTTAAAATTCAAATACTTTTTAAATGACATTGAAAATACTAAAAAGACGCAAATACATCAAAAACATATTATTTTTTTGTTGATTTTTTTTTTGTTCGAAAGGATTAAAAATTAGGCAGCAAGAATTTTGGTGTTGATCGGACGTTAAAATCCAATGGCCTTGATTAAAAGTGAAGAGTAGCAGTGTGAAACTCACGTGACAATGAAGACCAAATCCTGGTTTGAGTTTCGGATCGGTCAACCTAAAAATCATGAACAGAGACATAAATAATTGAAAACCAAAGCATGGTTCGAGTGGTCCGGTCCTCCGATACCCGAAACACGTCAGCGGGAAAGCAAGTTCTTAGATCCGCCCACTCGTGCTTGCCACTGAAATCAGAGATGGAAATAAGGAAGAATTTGCCAGGTCATAAAGGTTCTTACTCGACGAAACCATGTATGGAGACATATTTATAATACACGTGGCATCCAATAATTCATCTACCACATCTTCTTTCCTTATCTCCCACTTAATTATTCTCAAGCAAAATGCTAAAGTTTAGCTTTTTCATGCCACAATTTTTTTTAATCTTTTTTTTATTAATATAGTTGTCCGAACTAGTTTGTGTGCACATCAATTAATTTTACGGATTCTGAAATTAACGACTATATAAATTATTATTGATTATTATATTAGCAACTACAAAACTCAAATTATTAATAATTACATGACTTTAATATGAGATTATGTAATTCTTTTTTTAATCTTGTGATAGGTGGTTCCATACATGGTTGTTAAAATCGCGAGTTGATTTGCAAAATCGTATGATTTTGCGAGTCAACTCATCAAACCTTGTTAACTCGGGTAGAAAAATCGATTTTAGTCAAACTCGGTCAAAATCATAAAATCAGACCGAATCGGTCTGATTTTACGATTCTGCTCCAATCTTTCAAAATTTTCGCCATCGCGCTAGGCGCCTAGGCCCCCATATATATATATATTCTCTCTCTCTCTCTCTCTCTCTCTCTCTCTCTATATATATATATATATATATATATATATATATATATATATATATATATATATTATGGAATCACTTTTAAAAATCAGTACTATTAACTTTAAAATTTATACTTAAAATTTTTGAAAAAAATATTTTTTTATTTTTTACTTTAAATTAAATATTTTTTATGTTTTTAAATTATTTTCATGTCCTGATGTCGAAATAATTTGTTGAAGTTGGAGCTAGTACTAGCAATATCGGTGTTGGTACCAGTATTAGTACTGATAATCCTTTTAATAGTAATATTTTTTATGAATATATTAAAAATAACGAGGAAAATAACAATAATGAGAATGATTTTAATTTATATAGCACATCAGCAAAATATTTATTTTAAATTTATTAGTTTTTACCTAATAAAATTCCATTGACATAATTGTTTTGTAATGTATTTTTAAGTTATTTTGAATCATGTAAAAACCTTAACTAATGAAGTTTTATGGCCATAATTATGTTGTATTGTATTCAGAAATATTTTACTTATAATTTTACAGTTTTTCTACCTACACGATTTTAGCTGTAATTTTATAATTTTTGTATGAAAAAATTCAGATATAATTTTACAATCCGATTTTATAATCCGAGTTTCTGAAGCCCCTTTTGTGTCATATCAAAATCATAATTTTGACAATCAGGTGCCATGCATGTCCACTTTACGTGAGAAGGCCCAACTGATAATATATCATTACTCTTTTCAATAGCCCAATAATCATCAGGGGAAATGAAGGAATAAAACTCGAAAAGATATAAGATATGATAACGATATTTTATTATTATTATTATTATTGAAAAGATATTAACAAAATAGAATCAACAATACATGTGAGGATATTGATTAACACAAATGATTAAACAATTTTTTCCCCGGCAGGTATTTACTAAGATGGCATGGTAGCTCACTTACCATCCTTTAAAATTTAAATTTAACAGCAGGTTCAAAAGAGGATTTATTTATATATATAAACAATCTGTACTTTTATAATTTACGTAAAAATCAAACCAAGAAATTGAGACATGAAAATTATTCTAAGAATCCGCTGTTAATTGAACCCAAAAAGATTTGTTAAGACTAAAAAATTTGTTCTCTTGTGGCCTCAATTCAAGCCGTGTAGTTGCTAATATGATGACCACTAGATATTTATATGGTTGTCAATTTCAGAACTCGTGAGATTACTCGAGGTGCACGCAAGTTGACTTGGACATGATATTAATAAAATAAACATTAGATTAAATTATTTTATTGCTAATTATTGCTATCATCACCTCGAAGAATTGGTAAAGGATTAAAGGAAAACCATTATTATAAAATGATAATTCTAACGTGAAAAGTCCAGGTTTGGATACACACGTCGCACGAGACGAAGGTATCACGAACTTTCTCCCATTTTCACGTTTTTAAAAATTGCTCAAAACCTTTCATCGTTTCTTTTCATTTTCTTAATATATATATATATATATATATATATATATATATATATATATGAATTTTCAATTTAAATGCAATGGAAAAAATTAAGAGAGACTTGGAGAGTGGAGAGACGAGGTGCATTTTCCCATGTCAGAAAAATAAAAATAAGAAGCAGTGGCCTACAATTGTTGACTCAGCCAGGTTGACTAAAATTAGCATCGTTGACTGGTTCTTTTAAATTTATTTTCTGCAAGAAAACAAGATTTATTCACAGCATAACCATCTCCAGACTAAAATATAAATCCACTCCCATCCCCTTTTTCATTAATTATATCATTAGGGCATATTTTTTTCAGCAAACTCAAAAGAGCTCATAAGGGTAAGATATCGCTCTCTAAAACCAAAATTACTTGATGTCTAAAATTTAAATGATTCATTTGATTAAAGAAATGGATGTTTATGCTTGCTGACACGAGTTTTGCAATGCTGCATTGTTTTCTAGTTAATTTTTTATGCAGATAAAATCTACTCTGGAAAACATATTTTATAGGACTAGGTGATCGAGTAAAATTCTAACTGTTTCAGGCTCCTTACAAGGGATTCATGTTCTGATTCGAACTCGAGACTTGTTATGCAGATCGCAAGTTATTTGTCATCACGTCACGCTCATTTAAAGACTAGTTAAAAATCTTGCTAATTATTTTAAATTATTTCTCTCACATCAACGAAATAAACACAATTAAATATTATTTTAAAAAAATTATCTAGTGTCTTTTTTTTTAAAAATAATTAAAAAACAAGTTGAATCACGAAACACAAACACTCTTTTATTAGTCTACTTCACAATATATTAATGCAAATTTGCTATGTATTGTAAGCGTATGAATCATCAATTACTTGGAAGTTGATGTCTATACAATAATTTCTTTGTGGTACGTATTTGCAAAAAAAATTAAAACAATTAATAATTGTATTCTCTTCTCTCACACAAGCATTTTATCGAGAAAATTATTTATAGGTCTTTATGAGAATAATGAGTACAACACTTCTTATAGGTTAAATAATTCATCATTCTTTTTTTATATATATAATTAGGGTATCAAGATCATCTTGTGTACACCATAACTAATCTCTGGATCCATTGAACACCCTGCAAGTCTAGTGGGCAGTTAAGACATCGCTGAAATAACAAACATGAACAAAGAGACTTAAACTCGGGTACAGAGAAAAGAAACAAGTCTCTTTCCCCTAGATCAAGACCTTAAGTGCATTTTTATTTATTTCCTTGTTAGTAAGAAAAAAACTTGTATTTATTATCTCGTCAAAATTGATTTTTGATTTTGTTTTGATCGGTGTTACGTTTTTTTCTTAAACTGAAACACAATGTTGTGTTGTTTATACAAACACAAAATATATCATTATATGTTTTGAAAAAAAAATACAATTTGTTTCATCAATTTTGTTGCATATATAAAGAATATATCCTAACAATTAAATCATCTTATATTTTAGTTTAATTTATTTTTCACTTTATCATGATTGTAAACTATACTTTTTTAAAATAAAAATAATAAATATAAAAACAATCAAACAATAAGATGGTTAATGAGTAATTTATTTTAAGAATAAAAAAAGCTTACTGGGATGTCCTGTGTGTTGTAACGGTATGATATAGTTCATGACATTGGTTTCAATTTTTTTTGAAAAAATTAAAAAAATATATTTTTATTGTTTTTTTAAATTAAAAAAATTAATATTTTTATGTATTAATATCAAAAATATTTTTTTAAAAAAATAAAAATTATTATTTTAATATATTTTAAAATAAAAAATATTTTAAAAAATAATATGAAAACAGACAGTTAAGCATATGCCTAAAGTAAACATTAATATTTTTTAAGAAAAGAAAAGAAAGAAAGGGCAGACATGTCATTTGGTTGAAGAAAAGGTGGGTGTCCAAAAACAAGCGACGGTAAAGGCAACCCAGCATTTCTCAAGCCAGGAAGAGAACCCAATAATAATAATAATAATAATAATAATAATCTATAAAAAGAAAACACACACACAAAAAAAAACTTGACCCAGATTTCCTTTCTATCTCTAATTTCCATGTCGTAAAAGAAAAAAAAAAAAAATCATCTCTGTGTCTCTCTCTGTCTGTCATCTGCCATGTTTTTTTCATTTAACACCTCCTCTTTTCTTCTTTCCATTTCTCAATAATATTTTTTTCTCTTCCATCTCGCTTTTTGATATTTTTACTTCTTCTTCTTCCTCCTCCTCCTCCTTCTCCTCTCTCTCTCTCTTTTATAGAATAGAATCTCTCAACCCCCGTGTCTTACGCAATTCGCCCCCCCCAAAAAAAAAGTCACAAAACCACCATACCACAACCATCTAAAAACAAAACCACCCCTAAAACCATCTTTACCTTCTCTTCTCTGTGATACCCAGAACCCCTTGTTTTTCGTCTCTCTCATTTTGGAGGGTTTTCCATCAAAGGGGCTGTCCGGTTATTATTGCTGTTTGTTTCAGATTCTTTTGGTTTTTTTGAAGGTGGCGCCGGCTAAAATGAGCCGGGGTGCGTAGGATAAGGAGTTTCTAACTGGAGGTCTACACGTGGACGGCGAGGATGGGGACGGAGATATTAATAAAGAAGTGGGGTACATGGGAGGAGCTGCTGTTGGGCGGGGCCGTGATCCGGCACGGTACCCGAGACTGGAATTTGGTCGCGTCGGAGCTCCGCGCCCGAACCGTTAATTGCCCCTATACTTTCACACCCGAGGTGATTAATTGCTACATTGGTTAATTACTTAATTAATGATTATGATTTTTTTATTAATTAATTGCTACTAATTTTGCTCTTTTATTTTTTGTGGGGTAGTTAGGTAAAAAAACAAATTTATTTTTTGCTATATGTCCTAACACGACGCGCTGATTGGGCAATGGACATTTTTGTTTTGTTTCGTTTACCTCTATTTTGTAAATTACTTGGAAAGTTTGTTACTGCTCCTATTATTTTGCGAAAATGTCAAAATCACCCTCCATTATTAAAGGTTACATTTTAAAAATAATAATTTTAGTGGTTAATATAGTTTTTTTACGGGGTTAATGAATAATGAATTGTGACTGGTGGGATGAAGACGAGAAGAAAAAACATGGATAGTGACACGAGAAAATAAATAAATAAATGGGGGAACTAGCTGGGCAAGCATGTGTTGACCTTGACTTTGACTTGACTTAAATGGTGTTTGTTTAGGATTAGTAGTATTTGCATGACTTCCCAGCTAAGTTAGAAAATGTTAATGAAAATTATGATGATGATATGTCACGTGGCATGCATGTGCCCTGGTCATCGGTCGATGCATCGACTTGGTCGTGTAATATTGGTTCCCGTTTAAGCATAAGCTTTTGATTTTATGTTTTATATTTATAGTTAGGCAAGATGTGATGCGATGTGATTTGACTGATTGACTGTGATGCGATGTGCATGTGGATTTATCTTGGTTTACATTTTAAATGCAGATATGTAAAGCAAAGTATGAGGACTTGCAACAACGTTACTCAGGGTGCAAGTAGGTGTTCTTAATGATATCAAGACATTATTACGTATTCTTGGGTTGTCCGAAGTGGATTGCTTAACCCTAGCAACAGAAAGAAAAATGGATCACAACCTGTTTTTCGTAACTAAATTATCTAGTATTTACCGGTTCTCTTGGAAAATGTCAGTCTAGTAAAAATCATAGTTATAAAACCTGGCCCGGAATGTCATCTTGGTGGCCTGCTGGCTGGGGAGCTGGCTGGGTCGGTTCTCATTCTAACCTGCTTTTGTTTTTACCAAAACAATATCGTTTTTTTTTTCTTTTCAAAAATATAAATACATTGAAACTGACTTCAGTTTGGACAAAAAATCGGGTGAACCCACTGACTTGTGGGTTGAGCTAGTCAAGCCACAACCCGGGCCTTGAGTTGAGTCTTATAAGTATGGTAGACAGAATTAGAGGGTTTAAACTAATTCTTTTCCAAATAATAAAAGTCTACTTGGCAAAGGAGAGAAGATGATCATATATATTGGTTTTTTCTCAACATTACTTTAAACCTCATTGTTTGATAATGCAAATCACAGGCTTTGAATTGAAGGTTTAAATAAAAATTATTTGCGCATGTGCATTCATTAGCATATGTTCATCGTCAAATTTCTGAAACAAGTTGCACGCGATTTACTCCATGCCCGTGTATTCCTCAGAGCTTGGTTTGAAGAGCTGAGGAAGAAAAGAATGGCAGAGTTAAGGCGAGCGTTAGAACAGTCTGAAGGCTCAATTGGGTTAGTGATCTGTCTTTTGTTCCAATTCAGACTTTGTGTGCTTATAAATTCATGTTAAGAAAACTGCTTTGTGTCATGTTTCTTAAAATAAAAACATGGTAGTCCAAAAACTGTCTTAATCATGTTCCCCTGCATTTATGTTTTCAATATCATGCTAAAAGAATTAGCATAAGATTCCAATCCTAAAACATGTTGTGGAGCGGCATAAGAATCTTTGCTTTGGAGTGTCTTGTGGCCAATGCATGAAATCATGAATGCCCATCACTAATAAGATGGTGATGATTTCTTCATCTTACCCAAGGAATAAACTGTTAAGAGCTGGATTTAGTGGAGATATGTAAGCCTAGTTTGCAGAACTTCAGTATGTGATTTGTGAAATTTCGAGGGGTTAATATGAAGAAAGAAATGCATAACTATCACCCTGAACTTGCTTGATGCTGATTCAATTCGATATGTGACATGGAAAGAATTCATTTATCCGTTTCAAATACATGTTGGTGTGTGAATATTGCAGTCTACATTCATGTAATGGTTGTAGATATTTCTTAACTGATATGTTTCAGGTCACTGGAATCAAAACTCGAGATTCTCAAGACTGGGAGAAGGGAGGATTGTCATGTCAGTTATGACTCCAGCCAGACAGAATCACCTGTGCTATTTCTGAAATGTGGCGGGATCGAATCATCCAGTAAAGAGACGTCCAAGGATGGACTATCTGCTGGTAGTTTTACTCAGGATACCAAAACAAATTGGACACCTGAATGTCGAGTTCCAACTGCTGTGCCGGCGGCAGAGATAGAGATTAAGCCAGAAGTTTCAGTGTCCCCTGAAGAGAATAAAGTTCCAAGCATATGGAAGCTGTCCGAGAGCATATTTGCAGGACAGGTAAGTAGTTTAAAAGGAAGGAGAGGGAAGCGAAAGCGGAAAGATTGCACCAAGGATGTCAAGGAAGGGAGTGTTGGAGAAAGTGAGTTTTTGGAGTCAGCTGATGCTTTATTTGCTACTCGCTGTAAAGATAATTCAGCTAGCACCTCTGGTCAAATTGCAAGATGTTCTACGATTGATTATCAATCCAGAGGTTCGAGCAAGGATGGAGTGGTGGATATCAGGGTGATTTTTGATTCTATTGCAGAGAACAAATGTGCCTCTGTCTTTCATCGGCGTCTTGATAGCCAGGTATAGATCACTTTACCTAGCGAGTTGTGAAGTTGGTTTCATGTGGTCATTGTCAGTACAATGTTGTTGAAGATGATGGTGGTGCCTCTATGTTTTAAATTTTTCCCGTCTCGCATTTTAATTCTGTAGACTTGCTAGTTTTGATCATTATCGATATTTTAATTCTGTAGACTTGCTAGTTTTGATCATTATCGATATACTAATGCACAGAATCAGTTTAACTTAGTGGTGGTGTTTTATTTTTGCAACAGAAGAGAGGAAGATATAAGAAAATGATCTGGCAGCACATGGATATTGATACCATAAGATCAAGAATTGGTAGCGGCTCCATCACGACAGCGAAAGAACTCTTTCGAGACCTGCTTCTACTTGCCAACAACGCCTTGGTCTTTTATTCCAAGACTACTCGTGAATACAAATCTGCACTGCTTCTGAGAAACATCATCACCAAAAGTCTGCGGCAGAATCTCCGGAATTATATTACCAAGACTACGATTGCGCTGCTCTCAACCACATCGCCTTTTCTTAGAGCTCCTGTCAAACCTCAAAGTGCTCGTCCTGGTAATGGAAAACTGCCAGGAAAGGTGACCAAAGCTGGGAAGCTTGTTGCTAAAACTCCAAACACGGGTAATAGACCAAACAATGTCCATTCACCACCTTCAGCAGAATCTTTAGCATTGAAAAAGAATGGAGCCTCCCATTCCCCGCCTTTAGCAGAATCTTTAGCCATGAGAAAGAAAAGCTCTCATCCCTTTCCTTTAGCAGAATCTTCTTTAGCCACGAGAAAGAAAAGCTTTCATTCCCTACCTTCAGCAGAATCTTTAGCCACGAGAAAGAAAGGCTCTGGCCGTCTGAGAAAAACTGGACAAGAAAGTTCACAACGCTTAGAAAGTGTGCCAAAAGGAAGGAAAACATCCCGGGTTAAGTGACCTAATTGTATATTTGTTCATCATCCCCTATAACATGTTACGACAATTCTAATGTGTTTTCTAGGATATTTCAATGTACAAAGTCTTCCCGCTTTGAAACTAACTGTTGTATAGTCCAAATGTAACAGAACATTCGAGAGTAACACTTGCTTACTTGACTTGCGAACTCAAGGCAGCGCAATTTATCAGAAGAAGCAATCGCGACAATTTCATAGTTTCTATGCTGCATATTGATCATTGGAGATGCTGAATATGTTTCTCAATTTCAGGAGAGCGCGATTTCGAATATCTAAGTCCCCAGTATGATGATAAAAGATTTGATGATAAAAGATTTGATAAAAGATTTGAGATATGTATAGTAGATTTCGAGTTTGAGTTAGGACGTGTATTTTTTGCAAATATTTAGGATAATCAGAGTTTTATTCGATCAATTGAATTCATAAAATATATTTTTTGGAACTGATTTTCTCGAGTAATAAAAGAAAAAAGAATATCTGGCCAGTCGCCGCCCACTGGTACTGATTGTAGAATGAGGGTCTTAGGAGACTTTCCCATGACAACCTGTATACAGAAAGTACAATATCAAAAACTCAAAGCTGCTGTCGTGGTTACTGTGTTTCAAGAAACACTGTACTACATTACCTTTTAATCATTTAATCTCTTTACTTATTCTTCATATTTGTTTGTTTTATTATTATGTTTTTTTTATATTACATGATGTATAAAATTGATGTATCTTTTTAATTTCACCTCTATTACATGTTTTTGCCTTTCAAATTTGAATGTTGAGTTTCATTATATAGTTAGTAAAAATATTTGGAGGTGGGATTTTCAAAACAAGGACCAAATGATACAAAAGCTAGAACTTTAGGGAACAAACTAAAGCTTTATGAGCTAAAATTTAAATGTGATATGCTTCGTTGTTCTTTGTTAGAGTTGATCATCGTTCTTGTAATTTTTTAAAATCAATAAGTAATTCATTTTTTAATATACAAATTCAATTCAAACATGGTTTGATAAAAAAAAAATTAAACTTGTTTCTAATAAAAAATATTAATTCAGGTTGACTTGTAGGGTTAGTCTCCGACAACCATGGGAAATCTAGATAATTGATATGAAACTGGACCACATGGGCCGATCATCTCGAAAGTCCAGTTGTCTGGCCATCTCCAGGGCTCAGTTCCAGCTCCTTGAAGTGAAGATGAAACGGGGTCGGATCCTTAAGTCTTGATTAAAAGATAAAGATAGCCCACAGTTGTGAAATTAGTCCCTGGCTCAAGTCTTGGGCCTGACTGGAATGATGAGCCCTAAAGGAATGCCATTAAAAGTTTTTTTTAAAAAAAAATAAACTCTGAAAATAATTGTTTTTCTTCATCCCGTGAGTCTGTGTTTCCTGCTATCCATGATATATTTTTAAAATATATAAAATAACTTTTCTCATATTTATTTTTTAATTTTTGATATTAATATATCAAAACTATTGAAAAACATCTTAAAAAATACTTAATTTGAAAAACTGACCCAAGTATCGCATTCACAAAATGATAAAAATTAAGGATGGTAAATTAAAATCGGTATAATTATGTGTTTGGAATTGCGATACATAGTACTTTTCGAGAATATTATTTATTTCAAACATTTTTTTATAGAATCACATTAAAATTATTTTTTTCAAGATAAACACATTTTAAATCCATACCTAAATCGAAGGGACCGCACAGGATACCGAGAGATAATTGTGTAATATTAAGAAATGATTGTGTCCAAGAAAAATGATAAGGATGGAAGATAAAACCTGGCCGCTGGAATGGATAGGTGACCAGCTTGGGTGACATCAAGTCGTTAATATTGGGTGACATCAAGTCGTTAATATATATATATATATATATATATATATATATATATATATATATATATATATATATATATATATTTGACATTTAAATTCTTTATTATTATTTTCGTGATGTCGATTGGATTAAGTCATGAGATGAATTAGTATAAAGTGGGCGTGGAATTTTGGATAATTTATTAAATCTCATGAATGAATATTCTTATCTACTATCGGAGATGGTACTTCGTTTACAGGAACGGCTTAATATATTCGGACCATAATAAATTATTTGGTATGGCTATTAACAATTCTTAAGTGTTTTCATTTAAATTTTCACTATTTTGATATGATCTAGATGACTTGACAAGTTCAGGAATAATAATTAAATAATATGATTTGACTTTAATAAAATGATTAAAAAAAAAAAAACAAGATGCTGAGATATTAAACTGATTTGGACTTCCCGACTTAATATATTAAATTACTTTATTATTTTTAACTTAATTGTATAATAACAAAAATAAATAATTATAAAACCGAGTATATATTGAGATATTTGTTTAAAATTAAAATAATTTATATATAATAACTCAAAATAAATTATAAAAATAAATAAAAATACTAGAAATGAAATAAAAAACACGAATATGAAAAGATGAGTCTACACTCCATCTTTTTTATAGATGTATTATAAAACTCGATATGGAAAATTGAAAAAAGAGAAAAGGGACACCAGTTCATATGAAGGGCCTGTTTCTTTCTGCGGTTATACCGCCGTTTGCTCAAAATTTGATATTTTTTTATTTTAAATGAAATATTTTTAGTGTTTTTAAATCATTTTGATGTGTTAATGTCAAAAATAATTTTAAAAAAATAAAAAATATTATTTTAATATATTTCTAAATAAAAAATACTTTCAAAAATAACCGCAACCATACTCTCAAGTACACTCGCATTCTTTTAGACGAATTAGGTGTATGCTAAAGTCGTAGCCATCGTCTCTATAAGTTAAAACAAAGAGTCAGTTCAACTGTGCAGAGCAAGAAAGGGAAGTCGGCAAAAACTCATACACCACTGCCTTCCATGTCGTTTACGAAGCAGACGGGAGTGGTGCCGATTAAATGAATATTTATTCCTGGATTAAATTGATGAACGACCCCTACAATTTGATTCAATAATTGAAAGTTTTTAACGGTGAGTTTAAAGTGATGTTTCAGGTAACTAATTAGAATTGTTTATTTTAAAAAAATATTAATTAAACAAACGTGATCATAATTTACTACTATAAATCTCATCGTTGCCTCTCACTATTATCCCGCCGGTACCACCACCACACAACCACCACCACCACCTCTTTCACAACCACCGCTATCACCCACTACTCCACTTTCACCATCACTTCTCTGCCACCTCCACAATGTGATCATAACAAAGTCATCCACTCCTCCCCTCGATGACCTAACCCAACCATATTCTAAATTTTTTCCAGTTTTTCTGTCGTTTGCACGCCAACTCTTTGACCCACCCGGCCACCCCTAACCTCCCCCAGCAACTTTAAGAACAAAGTGTATTAGTAATACTAATTGTTTTTTTTTATGGGAACTAGTATTTTGCTTTAAGGTCAAATTACTGTTTGAACTATCTATAATGCTTTCAAAGTGTTTTTCAAATGAAAATATAATAAAATATTTTATTTAAGTTTTTTTTATTTCTTATATTAACACATCAAAATAATCAAAAATACTTAATATTTTCATTTTAATATTTTTCAGGAAAAAACAATTTTAATATGTAAAAAAAACACTGACAAGTCGAAGCTCTTATAATATTATTTTTAAAGCCATATTTTATAATGCCAGACACGAAGCTTGCTAGGATTTGCACTATTCCTTGCTGCCAAGTGCTCTTGAATGCGCCATTGATGGATGCGTTGTTTTAAAGTGGTGCTAGCATGTATGCCTAGAATATAATTTATATAAAAGCCAAGATTAATTTAATAATGGTACGAAAACCATATAATTAATATCTAGAAATACTTTTTCTCTTTTTGTTTGATTAATTAATTCATCCACTAATTTGAAGCTCACTCCGATGCATTTGTTTTTCCCTTCACTTTTCCGGCTAGATTCTGCTGAAGGATCCGGTCACTAAGATAGGTCAATTATTTAGGCATCGTAATTCGTAGGGTGTATAAATGGTGTAGTTTATTGTCTACGAAAACGTGATTGACTCGTAGCATTTGAAATTAGCCAGCCCAAGTTGTGCTTGAATGGGTAAAACTAATTAATGATACGTTATATATTATAAATAATATTTGGTTATATTAGAATTTGAACGGATGATCAATAGCTTTATTTAAAAAAATTTGGTCAAAAATATATATAAAAAAATCAATGAATTATGATGAAGATAGTTTGTTGACTGACTGGATTGATTGAATAGATCAACTCTGAATTGATCTGTGGTCGAGAACTAGCCTTGTTAGGAGGCAGATTCAAGGATAGTTCATTTTAATTTTAGAAAAATAAAATTCATATTCAATATTTTATAAGAATTAAAAAGTATACAAAGTACTAAACTACTATTTGAACTCAATAATTTTTTATATTTTATTTAGAAACGTAGTCGGAATTGCTTTTCAAAATATCTTTCGTCTATAAATATATTAAAATAATATTATTTTTTTAAAAATAATTTTAATATTAGAACATAAACATAATGGTGATTACAACGCCTGATCTCGTGAAGGCCAGGACGCTCTTCCGCCGATTAAAACCAAGAGAGTGCTTCTGCAGACAAGCATGGATTCTGCTCACCACCTCGGTATGGCCATTACGTGCATGCAACCAAATAGTAGTCACAGGACACGTGTGATCTCCAAGCAAAAAAATTAAAACATTTCGTCATTTTTTTTTATTAACTTGAATGTACGAGTTAATTTTATGAATTTTAAAATTAAAAATCATGTAAATCTCTAATAATTATCATATTAATAATTACATTGTTTTAATATGATACTATAGAAAATAAATCTTTTAATTTCAAGTTATTACTACTAAGTGACTGCTTGAGAGTATATTTGAAAGTGATTTTTATTCATGAATATATATATATATATTTTTTTTGACATTAATACATGAAAATAATATAAAAACACCAAAGTTTTCAAAACGTATTCCCAAACCTCCCCGAGTGTCTGTTTGGGAATATGATTGACAATGTTTTTAAAAATGTTTTTCGTTCATAAATACATTAAAATAATAATTTTTTATTATTTTTTTAATTTTTTTTTAACATCAGCATATCAAAATGATATAAAAATATATAAATAAATAAATTTTAAATAAAAAATAAATTTTAAATTTTAAATTTTTTTCAAAAACATTTTAATATCGCACCACCCAAGACACCTATTAAATGGTTATGTCGTGGTCGTTTCTTGGTGTTGTCATTGGAGGCTCTACATGCCGTAACATCTTGCTCGATAGCATGGTTTGAAAAGTACGTCCATTGACTTATAGGTTTTTATTTTCTTTTTCTTTTTTTCCTATTAATTTTAATTAATTTTAATAACTTAATATGGATTATTATTGTCGCACGTCGCCGCGCGGCGTCCCGGGAGGGATCCTGGCTCCCCAGTGGAGTCGCCATTCTGTCGCACGTCGCCGCGCGGCGTCCCGGGAGGGATCCTGGCTCTCGCAGTGGAGTTGAAAAGGAGTCGCCACCTGGCTGTTGAGGGTCGCTAGGAACACCCGATTTGGTACAGGTCTACTCAGAGATTCAAAGGTAGGGGACTTGTTGCGTAAAGGGAAGGTATTAGCACCCCTAGTACGCCTTACCTGTGGTAAGCTGCATTGTCTACCTTGATGTGATTGTAAATGCTTCAACGGGTCGTATTTATTCGTGTGAATAAATCTAGCTTTTTGAAATTTCATTATGAGCTCGTAAACCCAAAATAAAATATCAAGAAACTGATCCACGTAGATGCCTTAAAAGGATCACCTATCGTGGACGAGTTTTCCGCAATTTTATGCCTCGTAAAAATGTTCCGCTCAATATAATCCTATGAATTTTATTGATTATTTCTAGATATGCAAATGCTAGCCTACCTGTAGTTTCTTCATTCACCACCTGAAATTAACCATTAATCCTCATGAATTAATTTCACGGTTGACCGATCCATAAAAGAAATCGACCACCGCTCAGAATAATTCTGACAATTTTGGTGGTTATTCCCGAATATGTAAATGTTAGCCTACACGTAAATCCGACAATTACTACCTGAAAACAACCGTTAATTCACAAGAATAAATTCCGCGATTTGTTTTAATATTAGCCAAATTTTCAAGATTTAATAAACTTGTTATTAAATCTAAGATAAGTTTTCGGAAAAACTTATTTGGCCGAATACAAAGAAAACACATTTTTTATTTCATTTTATATTCTTTTTTCTTAACAAAACAAAATAAAATTGAATAAATAAAACACAACACAACAAAACACACACACACACATTCTCTTTTTTATTTCTTTTTTCATTACATTTTTAAAAGTAAAATGCAACTCACACACATTATCTTTTCCATTTTTCATTATATTTTTCAACTAATAATTCAAAATACAATAAACATTCAAATAAACACATAAACACCAAGAAAATTACAAAAAAGGGCTCAGGGGCAGATCTGGAACAATGGCAGCAGTGCAGGGGCTGGTGGCGCGTCCTCCCACGCGCCACCGTCACTGGCGGCGCGTGGTTCCACGCGCAGCCGCCGGTGAACAGTAACAATGGGGAGGAACCGACAGATCTGCCTCTTCTCTTCACTCCCTCGCCGGTGGTGACATTCCCGGTGACCTGCAAACACAGAAAAACGCACAAAAAAACAACAAAACAAGGCAGCTGGGTCGTTCTTCCTTCAGATCGGAGATCTATTCTTCTCGGCTCAATCTTCTTCTTCTCTTTCTATTTTCCTCTTCTTCTCGCCGACGAGGGTGTCTCGATGACCTGCACAACAAAGCAAAAACCCACAGACGCAAACACAAAGGAAATCAGTCAGTTCAGTTCTTCAAATCTTGGCTCTTTCTCTCCGATCTGTTCTTCTCGGATCTGCTCTCCTCCAGTCTATTCTCACTCGTCCATGTGGCCGGAGCACAGATCTGACAGGGAGAGTGTATATTTGAGGCCGTGGAGGCTGAGTAATGAGACCGTGGAGGCTGCTGCAGTGGTGTCTTGGAGAAGAAGAAGAAAGGCTGGGGCTGCCACTGAGGACTGAAAGCAAGGCTGAGATGGAGAGGAAGGGCTGCGTGTGCTGGCTTTGAGAGGAAGAGAGTGAAACCGTGGCTGAGGAAGATTGTGGAAATGGGCTGCAGCTTGTGGAGAGACGGGGAGAGTGAGGGGGAGATCAAGAGGACGGGGCTGTCTGGAGGAGGTGAAAGGGAAAGGAGATCGTGGGGCTTTGGGGGCTGCAGCTGTGTGTCGTGGTGGGGGAAAAATGGGGGGCTGCAGCTGTGCCCCGGGAGAGGGCTGGCGGCTGCAGCCCCTTGAGAAGGATTTAGGGTTTTTCTTTTTGGTCTTTTAGGGTTTTTTGGGAGAGTGTTTTTTTTTTGGTCCCTCTAAATTGTGGCTGATACCTCTCTATTTATAGAGGTTTTAAGAGGCAAAATTCCAAACACAGCCCTCAGCTTGCGCGCTTGTTTCAATTTGGTCATTCATTTCCAATTTGTGCGATTTGACCCTGCATTGACTGTTAAATTCTCAATTTATTCAATTTTGCCCCTGTAACAAAATATTTTTGGATTTTTGTCTTTTTTCTATTTTTTTCTTTTTCTTCCGAAACATAAAAACAAGTAGGTCAAAATTTGGGTAGCAACAGATGCCCCCTCTTTACAATGCTTACGACTAAAGTCTTGCAAAAGACTTAAATAGTAAGCGTTGTAAAGAAAAAAAAAATAGAATGGTGGAGATGGTCTCATTATGACGGGTGACCTACCCGGATGAAAGAATAGTTAGGAGGGTCTCAATGGTGACGGGTGACCTACCCGGGTTAGATGGGGTCTCACTGGTGACGGGTGACCTGCCCGGGTCTGATTATGACGGGTGACCTACCCGGGTTAGATGGGGTCTCACTGGTGACGGGTGACCTGCCCGGGTCTGATTATGACGGGTGACCTACCCGGGTTAGATGGGGTCTCACTGGTGACGGGTGACCTGCCCGGGTCTGATTATGACGGGTGACCTACCCGGGTTAGATGGGGTCTCACTGGTGACGGGTGACCTGCCCGGGTCTGATTATGACGGGTGACCTACCCGGGTTAGATGGGGTCTCAATGGTGACGGGTGACCTGCCCGGGTCTGATTATGACGGGTGACCTACCCGGGTTAGATGGGGTCTCACTGGTGACGGGTGACCTGCCCGGGTCTGATTATGACGGGTGACCTACCCGGGTTAGATGGGGTCTCAATGGTGACGGGTGACCTGCCCGGGTCTGATTATGACGGGTGACCTACCCGGGTTAGATGGGGTCTCACTGGTGACGGGTGACCTGCCCGGGTCTGATTATGACGGGTGACCTACCCGGGTTAGATGGGGTCTCACTGGTGACGGGTGACCTGCCCGGGTCTGATTATGACGGGTGACCTACCCGGGTTAGATGGGGTCTCACTGGTGACGGGTGACCTGCCCAGATGAAAGATGATGAAGATGGGGATGCAATGCATGATGATGCATGTATACTTACCTGAGAAATATAGGTCCCCTTTCTCTGATGCTCCATTGTCGTAGGATGTCTTTGCCCAGTCTCCAAAGCTTGTTGTCATTCATTCACCCAATCTTAAGCACATTGCTTATTCTGGGCTATCTGCGATGATCTCTGCTCTTAGTGCTTATCAAGTTTAACATTGCCCCCAAGTGTGGTGTTGCTTGATTCATCGTGAAGGAGTGTAACAAGCCATCCATCTTCTTGGATTCTCTCAATAACAGCTCTTTGGTTTGCGTATGTTTTGCTAACAATCAGTGCAAAGCTTGCTAATGCTGATCTAATCTTCGGTTGTCAATTAGTCAATCAATTTTTCATCAATTGAATCATATTTCTTCTGCCGTATGTCATCATAAACCTTCATGGAATTGTCAAGTCGTCCAGAAATGCATCCAAAACTCATCGTCGCATGCTCCATGTTATCATCAATATATTTCTCTCAGCTCGTGAGAAGAGATGTAATGCTATCGTCACCCACATTCATGCAATGAATTGCGGCGTGAATTGATGCAAATGTTCGGTCATTCGATCTAAAACTCTTCGTTGTAGACTCAATTTCTTCTAAGCAAATTCTTCTTAGTCTATGCAAAGAATTATGATGATGCCATTAACGAGGTTCTTTCTGTCTCCCATATTCATGCGGTGAACTGAACCTTGAGTCGACTGGCTTCACAACAATTATCTCACAATCAACCTTTATGGCGTGCATACTCTTCAAAATTTATCAAAATGCACTCATGTGACAATATCTTTGGAGACAAACAAATCTGCGAGTAAGCCGATATTTCAGAAATCTGAAGGTGCCCTTCAAATGCGATGTTAGTCTCAACCGCTGTTGGAGCTTCTTAAGCCATCATTCTCTACTAATCAATTCTGCCTTGAGTTGAATCTGCTGGTGCTCATTGATGAATTTCACTAAATCATTATTTGATTGTGCTTCTTTGCCCCCAAGTTGATGTGAAATTATTTGGATTCCTATCAAGATCCACATTCTGGCCTCTGACTGCTGAGCTTTCCAATCAAGAACTGCCAATATCAAGGATTCTGCAAAATCCAGTCACTATCTTCTTTGTTTGTAAATCTTTTTGTTCTGAAATTAAATCACCAATTCAAAAGATCATGTGCATCCAAAGTCTAATCCTTGAAATAAAATCAAAGAGATGTCATTATTTGAAAATCAAATTCATTTGGTCAAATATCCAATACACGATATTCAATGCATGCAAACCTGTAATTATCTTGTATTTTTTTGCAAACAGTAATTGACCCATTATGAGATTGAAATCGTCTTTTATGGGTTTTTTTGTGTTTCGATTCTAATCTCAGATTTTGGGGTATGTCCTTTGATGGTACATGATGAAGTGATAATTTGTGGTTTTCAAACAATTAGAGCTTTCTAAAAACTTGAGGTTCAGTTGAAAAATTTGTCTCATTTTTCAATACTTACCTTATCAATATGCATAACAACTTGCAACTTTTTCATGAAATTATAACCCTTATGGAAAAACTCTAGGAAATTTGAGAGCGCCACTTATCAGTTAAAATTGCTTGCTTGATCAAGAAGGACTTTTACAAGCATGTAATGAGGCTATGGTTCATGGCTATAAAAGAAATGAATATTCATAGGCTCAAAAAGGTGTTTAAGGGTTTCAAAGACCTAGGATCACCATCATCTAGTCGTTAACTCCTTTTCTCTTGTTGTCTTTGTAGAAGAGACCACATCAAAATACATTAATTATCTTAACGTGATTTTTTATCAATCAACCAATGCTCTAAGAATCTCTATAACCATGTCATTCCTTTCATTGACAATTTCAACCTTAAAAGAGAAATACATAAAACCCGAATCATCATTTGTCATCTAATGTTATTTCATCTCTTGTTGCACTCAATATAGTCTAACAAAACAATTATGCACGATCTTCATTTGATGGATCAATTATCTTGAAGACTTGATAATCTTAATAACATTTCTTCCCATGTGAGGTTTGACCACAGATACCAACGGACATGGTATAGTTCAATATTCTCTTCTTTTCTTTTCTTTTCCTTTTCTTTTTTTTTTCAATTTTTTTTTTGAACTTGTCCTTAGCATCGACTCTTGGTTTTTTGTCATCTCCTATCTCAATTTGATTGTTCTCCCATGTTGGGTTTTCATTCTTGAACACCCCCCTTCTGTTGATTCTAATGTTGTCACTGTATCCTCAAACTACAAATCTCTTATTTGCCCCCAGTGTATTTGCCCCCAGTGTGAGGGTGTGATCCATGTCGGGTGTTTTCAAAGAAATATAATATCAGGCTCAAATTGGGATTGACAAGGGATACATATTTCAAGAATAGTGAAGGAAATAAACAAAGATGGCCTTTTATCATTTCAAGCAAAATTGGTTTTAACTGATAAATTTTGACCTCGTCCAATGTAATGATTTGGACGTGCAAGAGTCATGATTCGCGGGTCCATAACTACCGAATCCATTACATGTCAATATGCATACCGATAAAGCTTAGTTCCAGATGTGGTTCAAAAACTCGGTGTATGGGCTCAAAAAATTGTTTGGTCACCTGGTATTGGTCATCATGTCTTTTAACAAAAGTTGGGTCAATTATGCAATCAAAATATTTTTAATTTTCAAAAATGATAAACTTTAAATTTTGCATGGTGGAGTTTGATCAAAATATTTTGTCAAAAATAAGAATGCAAACATCTCTTGATTTCAAAACAACAAAAAGACAAAGAAAACACATGATCCAATGAACTAATGATTTAACCCCAAAACAAAGTGATAGCCGATGAGATTCCATGAGAAATTATTGACGATGCAACACTTTTCTCAGACTTTCCAAACAATCATTTTTGTATTGTCACTGCTCATTGATCTCGCTTATCCTCGCGATGATTTATTGCTGACACTACCGACGATAACATCCTCCACAAAACTTGGTTTGCCTTTTGCTGATTAACTTCCACACTTGATTACTGAAATTCTTGCAACTATTCATCTCTCTCATCTGGATTATGTCGCAAAAAGAAGGCAATTTTTTTATGCGCTTCATCGCGCTCTTCATTAGACATAAGAAGTGAATTAAGCTTGGAAGCACTCTTGTCAAAACACCAAAGTGCGCAAATCATAAAAAATTTCGTCATACAACGAAGAGACTCTTTTTGCGGCAAACTCACTTCTTCGAGCAATGTAATCTTGCAGTGCACATACTTTGACTTCTCAGACACCGGAACAAATTCAACAGTATCATATTATGTCTTCTCACTCAAGATATTTGTCTTCGCTTTAACAGACAAAATTGTGCGCAAAATAACATGGTCTTCTGTGCGTGGCGGCATAAAACTCCTTGATTGACAGTGCCACAAAAACTCCACATGATCCGGAGAGAAATCAATTGATACTTAAATGGACTGACAACTTCTTTGACCGATGCTTGCTTTCTGAAATGGACTCGTATACGGACTACCCGCACCCCTTCAAAGGAAACCCGAATTGTCCACAATCTCCCTTGATGATTGCATTAACCCTTTGTAGATGATATCTGGGCATATGTTCCACCTGATTTCACTAGAGAGCAGAGAACTTTGTTGTTGGCTTGCAGAAGAAACATGAATGATGGCTTTGTATCGGTGTCAGTTCTTCTCAGCAACGTCAACTGTCCAATGACTATTGACCCTTCGGAGGATAACAAATTGAGGGACCCCTATTTCAAAACTGTGGGAATGCATGTTGAAATGCATATGCATGTTTTTTTGGTTTTTTTAGTTTTTTTTTTTTTTTTTTTTTTTTGACAAACTTGCCCTTTAAAGAGCGACACATGGTCGTAACGACTGCATGCTAACAAAAACTGTGAGAATGCATGTTGAAATGTAGTTGCATGTTTTTTTTTTTTTTTTTTTACAGACTCGACCTTCTAGGAGGGACACGTGATCTTAACAATTGCATGATAAACAAAACTATGAGAATGCATGTTGAAATGCATATGCATGTTTTTTTTTTTTTTTTTTTTTTTTTTTTTGCTCACCCTTCAAGGAGTGACACGTGAGCGTAACAATTACATGATAAATAAAAACTATGAGAATGCATGTTAAAATGAATATGCGTTTTTTTTTTTTGACAAACTCGAGGAGTGACACATGCTTGTAACAATTGTATGATAAACAAAGATTGGATTTTTGCTTAAACCTTACAATGCAAATTTCCTAAGCGATGACTACTGTGTCACCCAAAATTCTTGAATTCAAAATGCCTCTAGAAGAGTTTGCCTTAATGCAAAACAGAATGAAAGGGAGCATACACCCTAATGATTGGTTCTAATATTTACACAACAAATGGTGAGTTTGCTACTTTGGTCTCTAAACAGGGTCTCTTGCTGTCCCAGTGATCACCCTCGTAAAGGCAATATGGGGTCTTAGCAGATAATGGGATGGCACGTATACCAATCACTACCATCTAAGCTCTCAGCGAAGGGTTGGGGTTTACACAAACTTCAACCTTGACTCAAGTCATAGGTAAGCTGCTAGTCCCCCACGTAACTTAAAGTTGCAAACCACAATAACGTAATTCAAATAAATTAACAATGCATGAACATATGTACATATGCACGAAATAAAAATGCGAAAAACTTGCTAAAAATAAACACATAAAATTCAAACAAATTGAAACAAATAAATCACATCAAAATATTCAAAGCTTAGTCCAATATTTTTCAGAAAAAATACCGTCCCCAGTGGAGTCGCCATTCTGTCGCACGTCGCCGCGCGGCGTCCCGGGAGGGATCCTGGCTCCCCAGTGGAGTCGCCATTCTGTCGCACGTCGCCGCGCGGCGTCCCGGGAGGGATCCTGGCTCTCGCAGTGGAGTTGAAAAGGAGTCGCCACCTGGCTGTTGAGGGTCGCTAGGAACACCCGATTTGGTACAGGTCTACTCAGAGATTCAAAGGTAGGGGACTTGTTGCGTAAAGGGAAGGTATTAGCACCCCTAGTACGCCTTACCTGTGGTAAGCTGCATTGTCTACCTTGATGTGATTGTAAATGCTTCAACGGGTCGTATTTATTCGTGTGAATAAATCTAGCTTTTTGAAATTTCATTATGAGCTCGTAAACCCAAAATAAAATATCAAGAAACTGATCCACGTAGATGCCTTAAAAGGATCACCTATCGTGGACGAGTTTTCCGCAATTTTATGCCTCGTAAAAATGTTCCGCTCAATATAATCCTATGAATTTTATTGATTATTTCTAGATATGCAAATGCTAGCCTACCTGTAGTTTCTTCATTCACCACCTGAAATTAACCATTAATCCTCATGAATTAATTTCACGGTTGACCGATCCATAAAAGAAATCGACCACCGCTCAGAATAATTCTGACAATTTTGGTGGTTATTCCCGAATATGTAAATGTTAGCCTACACGTAAATCCGACAATTACTACCTGAAAACAACCGTTAATTCACAAGAATAAATTCCGCGATTTGTTTTAATATTAGCCAAATTTTCAAGATTTAATAAACTTGTTATTAAATCTAAGATAAGTTTTCGGAAAAACTTATTTGGCCGAATACAAAGAAAACACATTTTTTATTTCATTTTATATTCTTTTTTCTTAACAAAACAAAATAAAATTGAATAAATAAAACACAACACAACAAAACACACACACACACATTCTCTTTTTTATTTCTTTTTTCATTACATTTTTAAAAGTAAAATGCAACTCACACACATTATCTTTTCCATTTTTCATTATATTTTTCAACTAATAATTCAAAATACAATAAACATTCAAATAAACACATAAACACCAAGAAAATTACAAAAAAGGGCTCAGGGGCAGATCTGGAACAATGGCAGCAGTGCAGGGGCTGGTGGCGCGTCCTCCCACGCGCCACCGTCACTGGCGGCGCGTGGTTCCACGCGCAGCCGCCGGTGAACAGTAACAATGGGGAGGAACCGACAGATCTGCCTCTTCTCTTCACTCCCTCGCCGGTGGTGACATTCCCGGTGACCTGCAAACACAGAAAAACGCACAAAAAAACAACAAAACAAGGCAGCTGGGTCGTTCTTCCTTCAGATCGGAGATCTATTCTTCTCGGCTCAATCTTCTTCTTCTCTTTCTATTTTCCTCTTCTTCTCGCCGACGAGGGTGTCTCGATGACCTGCACAACAAAGCAAAAACCCACAGACGCAAACACAAAGGAAATCAGTCAGTTCAGTTCTTCAAATCTTGGCTCTTTCTCTCCGATCTGTTCTTCTCGGATCTGCTCTCCTCCAGTCTATTCTCACTCGTCCATGTGGCCGGAGCACAGATCTGACAGGGAGAGTGTATATTTGAGGCCGTGGAGGCTGAGTAATGAGACCGTGGAGGCTGCTGCAGTGGTGTCTTGGAGAAGAAGAAGAAAGGCTGGGGCTGCCACTGAGGACTGAAAGCAAGGCTGAGATGGAGAGGAAGGGCTGCGTGTGCTGGCTTTGAGAGGAAGAGAGTGAAACCGTGGCTGAGGAAGATTGTGGAAATGGGCTGCAGCTTGTGGAGAGACGGGGAGAGTGAGGGGGAGATCAAGAGGACGGGGCTGTCTGGAGGAGGTGAAAGGGAAAGGAGATCGTGGGGCTTTGGGGGCTGCAGCTGTGTGTCGTGGTGGGGGAAAAATGGGGGGCTGCAGCTGTGCCCCGGGAGAGGGCTGGCGGCTGCAGCCCCTTGAGAAGGATTTAGGGTTTTTCTTTTTGGTCTTTTAGGGTTTTTTGGGAGAGTGTTTTTTTTTTGGTCCCTCTAAATTGTGGCTGATACCTCTCTATTTATAGAGGTTTTAAGAGGCAAAATTCCAAACACAGCCCTCAGCTTGCGCGCTTGTTTCAATTTGGTCATTCATTTCCAATTTGTGCGATTTGACCCTGCATTGACTGTTAAATTCTCAATTTATTCAATTTTGCCCCTGTAACAAAATATTTTTGGATTTTTGTCTTTTTTCTATTTTTTTCTTTTTCTTCCGAAACATAAAAACAAGTAGGTCAAAATTTGGGTAGCAACAATTATGATATTGATTTGAAGGAAAAAACGATGGTCCAGCTGCCAAGATTGGACATAAAGGAAAAAAAGAAAGAATCGAACCTAAGGAAGAATATAATTTTGAGCATATTAAACATTTTGTGGGCGTGAAAATTAGTAGTTTTGTGTCCTCCTTAATTAATATACACCCCCCTCCCTTTCTTTTACTTTTAATTAATATATTTATAGAATATATGAATCTTATCTGAGCAATAAAAAAATCAGTTATAGATTAAATCAAGTAAATTTATAAAAAAAAAGCACATAGAAACATATAGAAAAAAAAATCAGAAAAACAGTAAATTATTTATATTCACAAATTCAGTTATAGAGATTTATTAAAAAAATCGAAATGTACTCCGTTGACTTTTATGTTCCAATAAATCGGATGTTTTTACCTCCCTGGCTGCCTCTTTTTTAACGAGCAAGAACTAAATGTAAGATACATAGAAAAAAAATACCTCATCCTAAATTTCTGATGATTCTCATTTTGATTTCAAAGTTTATTTGTTTATTTATTAATCATTAATTTTTAAAGAGAGAGAAAAACTATCGATTCGATCACCTTTTATTTTTGTCCACTCTTTTTAAAAATAACCTTTGGGCTTTCGCTTGGACCGCTCTTAAAAAGGCATATTTATTTATTTATTTATTGTTTTTGTTAATATGAGTTTATTAAATATTTTTTAATTGATTTTTATATTTTTTATCATATAAAAAAATAATAAATCAATTCAAACTAATGAAGTTCATTACTGTAGTTAATTAAAAGTTGAATTAGTTAACTTGGGTTGATTTTAATTAGTTTTTTTTTTCTTTTTGAACTTTTCAATTCAATAAAATTCAAACTGAAAATTCAAACTAAATAACGTATTGAGAAATATGTTTTCAAGTTCAATCCACTGTATCAAATTTTATAATGATATTAAATATTTTACAATGTCAAGATATTATTTTTTATATTAAAACAAAAATTAGCCCAACCACGCACACTGGTACACAGAAGTACCCTACCCTAGTAACCTTCCACACGATGTAAAATAATCCAAAATGAGTCTACCTCTAAATCCAATCCCACTCCTTGCTGACAGGTCTTCCCTTCTCTAGATCTTCCCTGGCAAAACAATAAAATAAAGTAACAGAAACTGCAAAAATAAATAAAAAAAATCAAAACAAGATCTGACCAATAGCAGTGGTAGAACTCTGTAACAGTTTTTACTCTCCATCTTTTACATGCACACGCAGACACCATACTTTTGATCGTGAAGTAAGGAACTAAGCAGCAGCAGAAGGAAAAAGAAGACGACAGACCAAACCAAACACCTCTGCCCTTTACGTAATTCAAAAGAAAAAAAAAGACAAAACAGTAGAAGTGTTAGAACACGGAGTACTGTTGTGTGCTGTGTCTTTTCTTAAATGGACAGCGAGGAGACCTCGTCCTCTCTCCCTGTCTCAACTCTCTCGCTCTCTCGGCGATCCATTTTCCAAAAAATTAACCCCAAAACCCGGCATGCAAAAGGAGTTCTAAAAAATTAGAATAAAAAAAAACGAAGTGGTGTGCTGCCGCCTGATATTTTTTTGAGAATGAGAGGGCCTTTAAATATGGCCATTCTTTCACGATAGTCTTCTCGATTCTCTCTCAAGAACACTCATTTATCCTCTATTACTCTGCCCTTTCTGATTTATTTCTTGGTGTTCAGAATCAGACTCAAATAAGCTGTCTGGTTTCTGCAAGATTGTTGTTGCTTCTTAATCCTTATTCGTTAATATCTCCGTCTTCCTCTCACCGATTTTGCCTCTCTTTTATCTCAAGGTTTGTCATCTTACCATCTTTCTTTGCTTAAACCATCTCAACGTCAGCTACAATGCTGCTAAATCCCCCGTTTTTCCTTTCATTTTTGGAAGTTTGTGACTTCCAAAGTCTTTTTTTTTAAAAAGTTAATTGGTTAAACTTGAAATTTGTGCTTGCTCACTTAATACATAGCATTTCAAGCGGCAATTTTTGTTTTTTCGATTCTTAAAGTTTTTAATGTTTATGAGATCTGAAAATTTAGTTTTCTGTAGTGATAGATTCTTCAGGCATGAAAATCAAAAGACTCTGCTTTTTCGCAGAAAGTAGTTGCTTTCCTTTTTAAAAAACGAAAAAAAGTCATTTAACTGAAGTGTATTTGGCTTATGTTTTTTAATGGGAAAATCTGTTTAATCAGTTTTCTTGTGGGATTCATTAGAGATTTTAAGACTCTGCAATTAATTTAATCTATATTAGCATAAATAACAAGCTGATTAATAACAGATTAAGCTTTCTTTCTTTGCATTGAACTCTCAAAACATGCATTCACCTGAGTAGCTAAATCAAGAAGCCAACATTAATTTCGCTTTTCTGGGTTCTTGACATGTCAATTCATATATGCTCTCGATTTTTGACCTTTTTATGAGGTTACAGTGAAAACTGAGGCTGATATACATGAACAATGAGGATTTAGACCGTGTCGAATATTTTGAAAGAGAGTGAAGATTAAGCTGGTTTTTCAAAATTGAGCTTTGGTCTCGATAGAAGGATTCTGGAAATTTTTCTTAATTAAGATATTGAGCTAAAACAACGTGCAAATTGGGTTGTCGATTTTTTGTTCAAGCTTAGAACTTTATCTTATGCCAGAGTGAAATGGCAACTTTTTGTCAGTAAATATTTTTTCAATTGCAAACAATAGTAGCAACATTTGATCAGGTTTCTTTCTGATATTGGTCTCTCGGTTTTTTGTGCGTCAGCTGCGGTTGGTTATGAGGACCTCGAAAAAGTTTTAACTGTCTATGACGTCATTCAGATCGTGGAAATTGCTAAGAAGGAACACCTTCTGTGATGGGGTATGGCATATTATATTTAATTTGCTTCTCAGTCTTGGGGGCAGCAAAGAAGATGAAGTGTTTACAAAATCTGCCTTAGTTATGATAGTCATCAAAGATGTAATTGTGTTGCCTTGGTGCAGGTGAAATCCGGTTTGAAGATGAAGCGGCTGCCGTTTATGGGTTTTTTGTGTACAGCAATGTTGTTCGTTCTGTATAGAACTACAGTATATCAGTATCAACATACAGAGGTATACTGTCTGGTTAATTCTCTTCTGTTGAATGATTTGTGGGTTTTGTTTTTGTTCATCGAGGCATTAATTCCAATAATTATGTCATAGACATACTTGAGTACTAGGTTACATTGCTTCTGAAAGAAATGTAACTTAGCACTGTCCAAAATCTTAATAACTTTACTTCTAGTGTCACTTGCTGGTCCATCTACATTTTTTCTGTCGTTGAAGTTGCCCCTAGGAACAAATTAAGCTGTATTTTCACATTGAAAATAGGTTCAGCTCTAGCTCTCTGTTTTGATGGGGCTGCTTCTTCTGAAACTCTTTTACTCCCTTTATTTTGCTTCCTGGTTAAAAGCTTGCTGACTAGTTTTTCTCCACCATTGTCAGATGGATGGAAATTTTGACCCCTTCGAAACATTCAAGGTAATGTTAGAACCATCAATTAAAATTCCAGAGCAATGTTTTATGCATTGGATGACTATTCTAGTGTTCATCATTTCTGAAGACGCATTTGGTGCTTTGATCTAGGAATCGTCTTTGTCTTCTGGACTGTTGGGTGGTTTGCCTGATGGTATTATACAAGCTAGCTCGGATTTAGAGCTGAAGCCTCTATGGTCAACAAGTAGTTCGAGGTCAAAGGTTGGTTTTTTATCCTCTGGTATTGTGCAATCAATACTAGGGAGTAGGGTATGTCTGACTTATCATGGAAATCAAATGCAGGTTGAACCTTCTACCCGTGGTTACTTGCTGGCAATTCCAGTTGGCATCAAGCAAAAGGATGATGTCGATCAAATTGTCCAAAAAGTATTGCAGATGTCTTATCTAATGGTTTTGTTCCATCAACTGAACATTTCTTGCCTAATATCATTGAATTCAGTTTCTTCCAGAGAATTTTACAGTTATGCTATTTCATTATGATGGCAACGTGGATGGGTGGTGGGATCTTGATTGGAGCGATGAAGCCATACACATAGTGGCCAAGAACCAAACAAAGTGGTAAGATCAGCCTTTATAATTTCTTTTTTGTCTATTTTTTACTACATACTTTGTTCGCATGGTAAAATGGATGATTGATGTCGCTGTTTCAGTGTTAATTTATAGCAAATTGTACAAAATCATCTAGCTTCAAAGTCTGAGGAACACAGGATTTCATGGGTTAAATCATAACATCTTCCCATCTAAGAGAGGAGTTTGATAGGTTATGTGAGCATGGAATATTTTCCTAAAAGATTTTTTTTGAGGGTCTGAGCAGCTGAATTGTTTTTCCTCATGCTTCAGACTAGCTTAACTGCTGTTAGAAAAATAAAACACAAACAGTCATGGAAATCGGACTGCCTAAAAAGTGGCTGGAAACTTGACTTTACATGAATGGCTCTGATAATCTTACTGGACCTGTAATCTGCGCCTGAGATCTCCAAGGTTACTTGTCAAAAGATGGTCCAACTGCTGCCATTCTCCAAACATACCATTTATCCTTGGGTTTTCTGTACAACTTTATGTAACTTGTCATGCTAATAACAATATTAACACCTTTTTTTATCTTTTCTGGACTGTTCTTTTTCTTAAAAAGAATAACTCTATTTGCTTGATTTTCAGGTGGTTTGCAAAACGCTTCCTGCATCCTGCTGTTGTGTCTGCTTATGATTATATATTTCTATGGGATGAAGATTTGGGGGTTGAGCATTTCAATCCAGGAAGGTGAGTTTGTTGGACACCTTTTGCCTTAGCATGTTTGGGTTGCCTGCCCTTGGTAATAATATATTTGCCTTGTCTTTACCCGTAGTGTTTTCTTTTTTTCTTTTTTAGGTGGGTAGATAACTGAATATCTGCTGGAATTTCCAAAAAACATTGCTTGGCCTGTTCTCATCTTCATGCCCATTTTAGTTATTTTACCAGTCATTTATAGACATCCATCAACCATGATGTCTTTCATTTAGTCATGTTATTGGTAGTGCTAACATCCACAATCTCTCCTGCTCTCAAACCCTTTGCCAGAACAGGATTCTCTTTTGCTAAAGCTGTTTAGATTATCAAGGCTTATTTTTCATCTTAGATTATCATTTCAAGGACAATTGGGAATTACAGAATGTATGAGAGAGAGAGAAAGAGAGAAAATTATGGGTGTGATGAGCTAATGGCGATGACGTTCTGGGTGTGGTGATTTATCTGGGCGTTAGTTTACTTGAAGAACTTTTACAAGAACAAAGCGTAACTTGCCATTAGGCATATATCCTGTCTGAAAAAACATTATTGATTTATAATTTCATTTCCTTTGTTTTCTTTCTAGATACTTGAAAATTGTGAGATTTGAAGGACTGGAGATATCTCAGCCAGCTTTGGACCCAGATTCAACTAACATACATCATAGAATTACCGTTCGTGCCAGAACGAATAAGTTTCATAGGTGAATGGCATGACCTTTTACTAACTTGATTAAAATCTATCTGTTAATGACTGGAGTACTTGTCTAACATAATTTTCCTTGAACAGAAGAGTTTATAACAGCAGAGGCAGAACCAAGTGTTCTGACATCAGCGAGGGGCCTCCATGCACTGGGTAAATAGTTGCTCTGCTATACTTGTAACATATCTTGTCTTCTGGTTTATTTTTTAATCTGGTGAATTCTTTTTTTTTACTTAAAAAGTTCTTCATCCACTACTTAATTGGTGGCCCTCGCGCGGAATTTATTTTCCTATCTATTTGCTATAAGGCTGATGAGGAATTGACCATTATTAAAAACATGGAGCAATTTTATCCCTAAAAACATTTTTGAAAATGACCAATGTAATATTCTATGTCAAATTTTAGAAGTCTTGTTTAGTGACAATTTGAGCTTGAGCTCATCTTTTCCTTATTTTATGTTACATCTATAGATTTGTAGAAGGTATGGCTCCAGTATTTTCAAGATCTGCTTGGTACTGTGCTTGGCATCTTATACAGGTAACCAAACTTTGATTATTCCAGTATAAAGAAGCCCTTTATTTAACATTATTGCAAGCTTGTGATACCCAATGGAATTACTATTTGATTGTCTTAGTGTAAGCATTTTTTTTTTCTTTTACAAAAATAAATAGCTGAGAAGTATTCAGGATCAGCTTTGTTTGTTTGCTGCAAAATAAATTGACTTTGAGAAACAAAATTATGTGGGGAACTTTTCTAAAACGATGATTAGTGGGGCTGTGGAAAAGAAAAAATGTTTCCTTATAAACACTGAAAAACAGCTATCTTTGTATTATTTGTTTTAGCTGAAGTAAAGTGACCTAACAAATATGAATTGTTGATAAATATGACTAATATACGGCTGTCCCTAGGATGAAAGAAAATAGTTAACATATACTTTTGAGTCCTTTTAGCGAAACGTTCTCTTTTTGAGAATGGGAAAACAAATCTCTCCATTTAAAGCATGCTATTTAGGTTGACTAGAAATTGAATTCCTTCAACTGGTTTTTACAAGCTGCACCAAACAGAGGAAACTCTGCAAGATATTTTCCAAGACAACACTTTTCTGCAAACAATTGGTGCATTAGATGTAGCTTGATTTTGGAATGTAGAAGATATATGACCATATGGTTAAATTCTACTCCACCTACTATAGCATGATTGCAAATCAAGTGCACTTTTGGTTCAGGGATGATTAACTCATCATGGAATTCCTCTTCTTTTTATTCAGAATGATCTAGTCCACGGATGGGGAATGGACATGAAACTTGGATACTGTGCGCAGGTGAGTTTAACTTGATGTTTCCAAGGCTGGTTTAGTTTCTCCTACTGTTTAACTTCCTCCACCTCAATTCGTTGACTGAAGGTTTTCTTTTGCGCTGTTAATTTACATGTTGCTCTGTAACTTTTTTCGCTATTACTAGCTTGCTTGGTATAGATTATTTTAGGCTCAATGCTGCTACTAGAGCGTATTTTTACAACTAAGATAAGAATAGGAAAGGTTCAACAGGTATTGCTCTTTGAAAACAATGGTGGTTGTAGGAAGAGGCATAAAAATTGATTAGTAGATAGAGAGGATGTGAGCTTGTTTCACAAAGAGTGATGACTGGTTTTGGAGGAAGAGTTTCATGTTTATTGACAGTTATTAGTGCTCCAGACAATCCTCTTGCTGCATCCTTATCGTAAACCCACTTGTAAAGATGCTAGGATTGGAAAGCTGATCCTTTCCCTTTTCTGCTTCCCAGGGACTTGGTACCTTTTCACCTCCACAAAAATCATTTTATGTTAACTGGGAATCGGAGGGAATGCAGATGATAAATATTATGGTAATCCACAAATTTGGAAATTCAAACTATTTGATCAATATTTGTAAGGAGGGGCATTTAAATCATTGTCCCAACAAGATAACTTTGAATAACTTTTTGTTTGTTTGACGGTAAGAAATAACCGGCGCCAGCGCCGGCTTGCTTGACTATCTCTGAGACTAGGTTCCTTTCTCAATTGATTTTAAGGATATACCTCCACATTATCCCGGTGCATTTAAGAGAATAGATTTTCTTGGATGCGACCCCAAGGTTCTATCTCAAGAATTCAAAGAAGAGAGCGGATCTCTTTGAGCACCAGACCAATCCCTTGGAGTTTTTTCTAGAATATCTGTTGGCCACTTTTTATCTGATTACAAGTATAGAACATGATCCCTATTTTCATGTCTTCCATACTTGATGACCCTTTTCTTTTATCTGTTACCTTATTTTCTTCTCCATAGATGCTAGTTAACATAGAAAATAACATGACGATAGGCTCAATTAACGTGACCTTGTACAGGGAGATCGCACAAAGAAGGTGGGGGTCATTGATAGCGAATATATTCTTCATAAGGGCATACAAACTTTGGGTGGACGTAAACCTCCTGAAAGAAAGGTCATCCATTTCTCCTTGTTCTCTCAGGGGGAGCACAGTTTATGATTTTTGTCTATGCGCGTTTTATTATCTGTTATTATCTATATTATTAATATCTTTCTGCTTTCTTCAGGCATCAAACACGGAAGAGATGACCAGGGTAAACTTTCCTTTGTCTAGTAGATGATTTTTTCATTGATACTATTTTGTAGCCACTATTACTTGTTCATAAAGTTTCTCACCTTCTCTTTTTTGGTTTATTTTCTCCTTCTGACATTCAGAGACATAGGACTGCATCCGGGGATCCGAGGATGGAGGTGAGTCTACTGATCCTCTAGTCTACCATCAACCCTGCTTGAGCATTTTATATACTTGTAATCCTCTGGACATGAAATTCCTGCAACGTGCAGAAGAGTTTCGAAGTAGTCTAGGATGATTGCTTCCTTCATTATTTACATGTTTTCTCCGAATCATGCAATTTGGCTTATTCTAATTCTGTGGAGATTTACACCTTATATTTGAGATTGGTGATCTTGGCATTGATATCATTTTTATTTTGGAGTTAGTGCAACATATATCATGACATTGTTAGACTCTATGATGTTGTTCTCCTCAGGAAGAATGAACTACATTTGAGGTACTAAATACCAACCATGTTACCATGTCAATAATCTGATGAACTTTGTTGTTTTCTTTCAATTGACTGATCAGATTAGAAGGCAATCAGTATGGGAGCTTCAAATATTTATGGATCGCTGGCAGCAAGCGGTAAAGGAGGACAAAAACTGGGTCGACCCTTTTCTAAGGAGCCTTAAGCACAGAAAACTGAAGCGGCACGGCTAATTTCTTCATCACACATGGGGTCTTATTCATTTTCTATCTTTATACAAGCCATTGTTTTGTTCTTAAAATTCAGATTTTGTTTTACACATCTAGTTCTTGCTTTCCAAGTCTCTCAATTGAGGGCATTGTAGATTCCTTTGTGTATTACATATAGATGAACAAATAAAGAGCTACTTTGGGGAAGAAATTTAAGGTCTGTTATACCAAAAAGCTGTGATCTGCCCATGACGCACTGCCATGTTACTGTTACAAAGCTTCAAAATCAGGTTCTTACTATTTGTGCTTCCCATGGCGTGGGTGGATGTTTGTAATCAGATCATAAAAAAAGTTCATAATATCAACTAGGAAAAATAAATAAAAGAAAATATCATCCTGGCCTTGTTGTTGAACCAGGTAGAATTTAAACTAAATTTGACTTTGATTCAATAGTTTCTTAACTAAATCTTGAGCGGGATTTAAAATGATGATTTTTTTTAATCCCCTTGAACTTGGTTATCTGATCTATAAATGTATTCAGACAGCGACATAGCTCCAGGGTTCTTCGAAGGTGCGCATGTTCTTGTTCTTGTTCTGTCCGGAGAAAAACACTAAATCTTAAGGATCGATATGGAGGAAGTATGAAATGGATATCGTCCATAGACTAGCTAGTTCAAACATGATACGTAGTTGAAAGTTGATTTGCTTGTCAAACCCAACGTGATCTCCTGCTCTTTCTTGACGCCCTCCTTTTCTTACTTTTCTAAAAAGTGTGATAAAATTGAAAGCAATCGCCATTTCCTCTGAATTTCGTATTTTGTACTGTTCATCAATATCTCTACTTCTATATAACCATTTTCCTTCTCTCATTATTTACTGTTATCCATGGTCGCTTCTTTTCTGCAAGCATTTATCTCCCTTCTCACCAAGTTTTTCTGGCTGTCTTCGTAGCATATATAGATCTTGGAGCTTGCACGGCCTGTATAGCCAAAACCTCGATCTCCTCGACCATGGCAGCAGGTCCTTACTACAGCAGTCTACTCTTCAATAAAGTAAACCCCTTTGCAGATG
Source organism: Salix caprea (assembly GCA_964035475.1). Lineage (NCBI taxonomy): Eukaryota > Viridiplantae > Streptophyta > Magnoliopsida > Malpighiales > Salicaceae > Salix > Salix caprea. Next base: position 2,115,900 of record OZ037745.1, on the reverse strand, counting down.
AAACAGATGGCCATTCGCGAGAGTTGCATAATGCTGTGTTCCTGACATGTTTAGGTTTGACGGTGTGTCTTGTCTGGAACAGCGCATCTGTCGCGTTGTTGTGGGTGGTGGGTGGGGTAGAATCAAAAACTTTGTTCCTCGCATTGTTCTACCTGGTCTGTGGACACGCAGCTGCATACTGGTTGTGGTTTCGTCCACTTTGTCGAGCTTTGAGGACAGAAAATACTTCCATGTTTCGTTGTTTTTTCCTGTTCTATCAGCTCCACATTGCCTTCTGCATGTTCGCTGCAGTTTCTCCTCCAATAATAGACAGGGGAAGATCCCTAACAGGTATCTTGAGTGCATCAGACATTCTTGGTGATTATGGAGAAATTGGATACTTCTACTTCATCGGCTTCGCTTGTTTCAGCCTTGAATCAGTGCTCAGCATCTGGGTTTTGCAGAAAGTATACAAGTTTTACCGTCTCGGTGGTTTAGCTCTGGAGATGGTTTAAGAGGATCTTTAATCAAATTAGGTCACACCATCATCACCAAATCATATATGTAACAGTAATCTTGTGATATTTCAGTGAAATTCTATGCTAAAACCTCATCCAGCCCAAATTTAGAATTTAATTCCATGTAAGGTCGTTTCTTCCTCTCTATCTTGTGACTGTTTGGGAGTGCGGTTGCGGTAGTTTTTCAAAGTGTTTTTCGTGTCGAAATACATCAAAATAATGTTTTTTTATTTTTTAAAAATTATTTTTGACATCAACACATCAAAATGATCTAAAAACACTAAACCGCCGGTTTTTAAAATGAAAAAAAAAATTAAATTTTTCCCATACGCCGGTTGCAACACACTCCTTTGCTGCTGCAATTCTTATCCTATGATAGCCAATGGAAGATCTCTCACAGGTGCTCTGAGAGCATTGGATATTTTGCGGTGCTTATTATGATGTTGGTTAGGAAATTTATAGTAATAATAATTTTAAATAAAAAAAATCATAAAAATAAAATGTGTGACGCAACCCAAAATGGTATCTAGGGGATAAGTTAGAATTCATATATAAATACTGCACTTCTCCCCGCCTATGTAAATTACAAAATTAGAGATTTTTCAGCTAATGATCGCCTAATAAATTATAAATATGTCATTGTCTAAATCAATGATGTAGGGCATATTTTAAAATATTTATAGCTTAAAAATATATTAAAATAAAAATTTTAAAAGATTTTTTTATTTCTAATATAGCATATTGAAACCATAAAAAATATTAAAAAACATTAATTTAATTTTTTTAATATAAATTTGCTTTATACAAAAACATCATCAATGATGTACAAAACAAGACAAAGATTAGAACAAAAGGTTTAGCCGATAAATTCAAATTCAAAATAATTTTTTCTTGTAAAAAAACCCAACAATCACTTGAAAGTTGACTCCTATTTCTTTCTTTCTTTTTTAGATCTGCCCCTTTTATTTTCGTGTTTTATGAATATTTTTGATAAAAATTTTTTTTTTTTTTAAATTGTTTTGATATGCTATGAAAAATTATTTTTAAAAGTTGAAAAAATATATCATTTAAAAATAAAAAAATACTTTAAAAAAAAATTACTACACAGTTTGAAAGTTTAATTAAAGTTATTTTTTTAAATATTTTTCAAAGTATTTTTTTTATAAAAATACATAAATTTTATTTTTATTTTTAATAATTATTGTTAACCACATCACATCAAAATAATTTTAAAATCCATTAACAGATATAAAATTGCAAACTCTTCTTAAATCTCATTTCCTGTAACAAACCAGTACAATTGCATGTAATAGCAGCTGACCATAGACAGGCAAGTCCAACTTTCTCTCTCTAGAATTATTTATTTATTTTTACATAGTTTCGTTATGATCGTTTCAAATATCATGTTTCTTTAAGAAGCAAACAAAGGCTTACTCTCCTTTTCTATCACTTTCTCTGTTCATAGTTTCACGTTTTTTTTTTGAAGCCTCTCTTTCCTTTGTGTTCTGCTTTCTATGATGGCTGGTCGTTATGATCCAAACCCTTTTGATGAAGAAGAAGTTAACCCTTTCTTTGTAAGTCTGTTTTTTTTTTTTCTTTTTCTTTTTCTATGTTAAATTTGTTTTATTTTTACGACCAGTACTTGAATTTGAAACATGTGGTGCTCTCTCGGAAGTCTTCATGGTTGTTTTGTAGGTTTTATAAGTGATTAAAGAGAGAGTTTGAAAATTCCAGGGTTTTTTGAGGTGTTATCTGTGGTTGACTTTTTATGGTTTTATGATTGATGTAAGCTTTTTGTTATGGATATTTAATTATTGTTTAGTTTTTGAGTAATTTGGTTTAATCTAAGGCGTGTGAAGTACTTAATCATACTACTTTTCAGGAAAAGCCCTCGATTATTGGGAATGAGTAATTTTGTGTATCTGAATAATTGATGGAATCATGTATAGAAAGTTGTTAAATATTAGACTTCATAATTAGAAGAAATGTGAGTTATCTGGGCTGGTGGGAGAGATGAGCCAGTGGTTTCAACGCTTGGCTGGAGCATTTTCAAGAATTTTGTTTGAAAGTGATAAATGTTTGATGGTTGGCTTTTTGTATGTTTTAAAAGCTAGGTAATTTTTAATTTGATGTTCTTATAACTAGGATCCAGCTGTGAGGTCGAAAGCATCAGGGCAGTCGAAGTATAGTGGGAGTGCATTCAACACAACAGTAAGCCTAGTTATTGCAAAAATAAAAACTATGTTTTATGTTTTTCAATATTAAACCAACAAATTCTGTAACTCTTGCTTATGATATCGGTGGTTTTGCAGGGTGTTCCTCCTGCTTCAAACTCGAAGCTTTCACCACTTCCTCCTGAACCTGCTGGTTTTTACAATTATGGTACAACAGTCGACATTCCTATTGATGCAGCTGCGGTAGAGATGAAATTCTCTTGTTGGTGAAAACCAGAGTCCATATTTTCCATTTTTATAATTAGTGTTTTACTTGATTTTTCTTACTCTATTATGTTGTGATCCAGGATTTAAGAAAGAAAGAGAAGGAAATTCAGGCTAGGGAGGCTGAACTGAGACGACGGGAAAAGGTATGTTCTGGTAGATTTGTTAAAAATACAAGCCCCTTTGTAATTTATTTATTCGTGTTGGTGTTGAACATAATTATTTAGAAGGAAGACATGTACTAATGCTGTGAAAGCTCTAGTGTAGATTAGTGTTTTCTATTTCTTTAAAATCCTGCCGTAGTTTTTGTAGATCTTTCAGGTTGGATGCTGGCTAATTCTGCCATCTTAGATACATTATGGATGGTTTCTTTTGTGGTTTTCTTCTCCCTTCATATCCCTGCATTCTATTAATCTCATCAATCTGCTTTTTTTTCCCCTTCCTGGTGCTAAACAGGAGGTAAAGAGGAGAGAAGAAGCAGCTGCAAGAGGTAATATACTCTTGATCAAGTCTTATCTAATGTTCCTTGTCTACCGGACTACTTTTTTTCCAATTTCATGTATTATTTGAACAACTGAACTAATTATTTTATTTCTTATATGGCCAATTGGTTTTCCAGTTCTATAATGCAATTTACTTTTTTAGCTCTCTATTTCCATGTGCAGCTGGAATTGTCCTGGAAGAGAAAAACTGGCCACCATTTTTCCCAATTATCCATCATGATATCACAAACGAAATACCAGTTCATCTACAAAAATTTCAGCACGTTGCACTGACAACATTTTTAGGTATGCGAGCCTTCACCTGATCTATGGACTGGTGTTGTTAGCTTCAAATTAAAAAATAAGTCCATTTTTTTGTGAACATGTATAGGTTTGAAAGTCTAAATATTTTTCCTATAATAACAAATCCTTGTCAAGATTGGCGTCTTGGCTAACAGGTCCTTGACAAAATAAATAGATTTAGTATTATTTTGATATTTAAGTATCTGCTATCTAGGTTGTTGAATGGGGTCCTGGGCATGCACCTTGGCTCTCTAAAGGTATCCCAACTAGGAAGATATATGTGTATTATATTGCTGTAGCTTTTGCTACTTCATGAATTACAAGTGTTCATTACATTTCTGCTCAATATTTGTTTTTAAAGTGGGACAATTCTTAAACGTGAAGCATCCACTAATTTTTTTAAGCTCCTCATCCCTAATGTTGTCCAATAAGGATGAAGAGTCCCACTTTTCTTGTTTTGCTGAATTTGGTACCAAAATGTCCCATGCTCGTCTTGTTTAAGAGCACCAGAGTCTCTGTTGTCAAAAAACTAGGAGTTCTGAAGGACACTGCATCATCACTGTGATAAATCTGAGCCATCTTAATGAAGTGCATTGTTTTCTTCCCTACCATTCTCCTCTCAGCCACCTGTCTAAACCCCAGCACTATCATTTTCCAGCGTGGTTGAAGTATGCATATTGTATTGGTTCCGGTGTGGTTTTTTCATTATTATATTATACACAATTGCTTAGATGTAAGTGTGCAATTACATTGTTTGATGGCTCAGTGCAAGTGATGAATGGTGATCTTGTGCAGGATTGACTTTTTGTCTTTTCTGGAATGTCATTGCTGTTACAACAGCATGGATTAAAGGGGAAGGTTAGTTAAGAAATGTTTTCCTCATCTATCCTGTGTATCCAAGGTTTTCCATTATCTATTTTGTCTTAAAACTCTGCACCATATGTTGGAAACATCTTTTGTTGCAGGGGTGAAAATCTGGTTTCTTGCTATTATCTACTTCGTATCAGGAGTTCCTGGAGCTTATTTTTTGTGGTATCGTCCACTCTATCGTGCATTCAGGTATTTATCTCCCTTGTTCTCTGATACAGCAAAAAGGTGTTGTTTGAAGCTTGAAAATTATGCGAGACTCTTAAGTAGCAGCAGATTATCAACAAAGATATGTTTATCTTTTACTTTCTTGGTTAAGATTATTCTGATCCAGTAGTTTAAGATTTGGGTGATTGAAACAAAGTTTGGACAAGGGGTACTGTGAATCTAGATTTTTACCTACATAATATATTAAGTTTACCTGATAGTTCATCTTCGGTTATATCAAAATGCATAAATATTGTAGTGTGCTGTGCTGCTGAATTAAATTCTCTCCATAATCAAATCAATTTGAACTCTTCATGCAGGACTGGGAGTGCTATGAGGTTCGGATGGTTTTTGTTGTTTTATATGGTAAATTCCCATCTTGCTGATGGTTTTTTTTACAGCTTTATCTCCTGTGATATTAAATACCTAATCTTTGCTAACTTTTTTTTTCCCAGCTTCACATTGGCTTCTGCATTTTTGCTGCTGCGGCTCCTCCTATAATTTTCAAAGGAAAATCTCTCACGTATGTTTCTTCAAGTATTTCAACTACTGTTTATGTTTCAGACTAATGTTCTTGTGAATTTCAAAGCATCATTGCAAAATCCTTTAATGTTTAGTGACCGATGGTTTCTTGTTGTGGGACGGTGAATCAGTGGTATTCTGGCTGCAATCGATGTTGTGGGTAACAGTGTTTTAGCCGGGGTGAGATCTCTGAAATCAATTTGTAATGTTTCTTGCAATCTTGTTGATTATCTAATTATTCCCAGCCTTGTCTTAGAATAATTATGTACTCGAACAAGGAAAGTCAGGCCTCCACTTCTCTTTTTTTTACTAGATTTGTTCCAGCTACTTTGCCCCATTGAATATCTCTGCAATGTTGGTCTTATTATTAGAATCAACATGGCATTACTTTCTGCAGGCAAGATGTTTAATTGTTTCTTCTGCTTATAGATCTTCTACTTCATCGGATGTGGTTGTTTCTGTCTTGAATCACTGCTAAGCATCTGGGTTATTCAGGTACTTTTTTCTTGTGTTGAATTGTTCACAGTATCATCTACGCACCATGCAGCTTCAAAAACTTTCTTTGAAGTATTCCTCACTTCTTGGTTTCCTTCTTGCTGCGCAGCAAGTATACATGTACTTCCGCGGAAGCGGCAAAGCTGCCGAAATGAAGCGCGAAGCTGCTAGAGGAGCATTGAGGGCAGCAGCTTGATTCTACGCCCTTGTAAGAAAGCATCACGGTGACCTTGCGTGTGGATATAGGTTGTAAATGCCATTAGAAGCATAAACTTGGGATACAGCGTAAAATTGAGATAGAAGCACGGCTTGCTTGAGCCTGGTTTTGTTAGAACAATTTCATTACTGTTAAAACCATTGCTGAGGGTATAGTTAATGGACTTTACAGGGTTCCATTTTTCTTTTCTTTTCTTTTGTTGGAACATGGATGGGATTAAACGTGTAGATGCATAATAATCTTAAGAAAATCATGCCCAGTTGGTTTTTTCAAGGATGCCAACCTGGATCAATCTTTTGCAGGGCTTCAATTGTAAAGGTAGCCCTGACAGAAAATGTTTTCATGTGGATAGCTTGCACGAGACCTGATTGAAAAGGGACGGTTCCGTTGCCTGTCAGCAAACCAAGAATATCAACAAAAGTGTTTACTGAAGATCTTAGAAAACAAGATTGGAGGGCTGTCAGGGAAAGGTTCTTGTCAACATTTTGCTTTGCAAGCTCGCTGATCCATGGCTGCAGTAGTTCACAAGGCGTTGACAGAATGATTTATTGGTACAAAACAGCCAAGTGTTCTAATTCGACATAAGAGAAGCAAATCCCATGCAACAATTTCCGGAGCTGAATGCGTTCAATTCAATCTTTCAAGGGGAAGCAATCGATGCGATGCATGAAAAACAAAGCAAATATTTGACAGCAAGTGGACTCTACAAACTTAGCTGCTCTTCTGATTATCTTTCGAGGCTTGGATGTACGGACAAAGAGTCGTCACTCCTGGGTTTAGCTGAACTTGGCATCTTCTCAGAGCCAGAATGGTAGATGGGAAGATAGAATTTAAGAGCTCATTTCTTCAACCATGTAAATGTCTCACGCGGTTTGCCTTCACTCTACATGATTTATGCAATTCCTTGAATAAAAAGGACCCCATATTATGACCAAAACTTACTATTTAAAGACATTAGTAATGGACTAGATTCGTTAAAAAAGAAAAGATCAAAGAAGGTGTTCAGTGTGGTTGGTGATATGATGCACTGTTTTTATAAAAATTGTTTTGATAAACTTTTAGATTAAAAAAAAACAGCTTGAAATGCAATTTAAAAAACAAAGAACATTGGTGTAAGCTAGTTTAATGATGATACCTTGTAAAAATAAAAATAAATTAAAATCATCAGGGCTGCAAAAATGCATGGGAAGAAGCAAAAATTGAAGTTTTATTCTCTCAAGCACCTTCAAATATTATACTCCATGTTATTTAATATATATATATATATATATATAGTATAAAGTATTCAACATTGCACCGCATGAGTACATATTTTATAACAAAATAGCAGTAGAACTATTACCGGCTATTATCTGCCACGCCACCACCCAGTACTCCATCAACTCCCTCTAACAATAAGCAACACACTTCTTACAATCTAGGGTGCACCCGCCGCCGCCACCTCCTCCTCCGAAGCCCTTCCCTGACCGGCTGTAGGAGGTGTAACACTTGGCTGGGCAAGTCAGCTTCTTCTTATAACAACGGCCTCGCTCTTTGCACACCACACTAGACCTCATAACACCATGTTGAGAGTGCCCTCCTTTCGGACCACCATACCCACCACCATAGCCACCACCCATATTTCCCCACCCACTATCATACCCGGGTATACCAAACCCAGATCCGGGTCCAAAGAACCCGCCATCATTTCCACCAGCGTTGTTGTACTGGTTGGTGGGTTTTCCTCTTGCGGACTGTTCCGGGTCGGGGTCGGTTGCAATGGAGAGTGAACAAGCAACAAGCAAAAGAGCTAGAAGAAAGAAGCTAGCTAAGGATTTCATTCTTTTCCTGAAGGGTGTGTGTTATGGAGAGAAGAAGAGAGAGATGCGTGAAGGAATATTTAAAGGTAAAAAAGAAGCATTTATGGGGCAAGGGTGGAGGGCAGTTGAGAAAGAGGGGGCCGCCATGAATAGAGTAGGTTGGCAGCAATTACAGCACTTCCATTTGCAACTTTCAAAGCTGAGATGATGATTTTTAAGGGCACTATACGATCATATTTCTTCGGATAAGAAATAGAGGGCTGAGATTCATTCGCAGGGTTGGATCGTGCATGCTCCCACCATAAAGATGATCTATGATACTGATTGCCCTCGCTAAAGTGAGCAGAATTTCTTCAACGCTTGCGTCTAAGCTTAGTGGTGGACTTTGGAAAGTGAGAATGGTGGATTCCACATGATACATGGGGCAAGGTCCACGTAGTTTGACTGAAACCATTGCTGATTTTTTGAATATCCGTAAGATGTCTTGCATGCTAATCCATAATTTTTATTTTTATTTTTCATTAGAATCATAACTAGTAGTAGTTTGTTGAATTAAATAAAGAAAGAAACTTATTTTTCACATCGACTAATATATGTATATATATATTAATGGCAATGGTCCTGGTCTAGGGTTTGTTTGCCTTGCCATTAACATGGAATAAATGGGGCGAGCTTCCATTCTGCAAATTCTTTAAAAAAAATTGAAGTTGATCACCTAAACATCACAGTCACTGATCCCATAGAATATACATACACCCTTCCATTTGAAGGTGGAACTCCACAGTGTTCTGCCGATTAATAAATAAAGTCAAATGATTTGCCCCTCGCCTCATCTTGCTCTCATATTTTATTTGACTTTTTTTTCTTACTCTGTTGATTTAATTTGCATTTTCTTCTATATATATATATATATATATATATATATATATATATATATATATATATATTATAGCTTGTTTTTGAACGCGCTACCAGGTTTGGCACCCACAGGGCTGCAGCAGATTAAAAATAAATATAAAAATAAATTTAGGACCGATGGATTTACCTATCGAGGGAGTGGATACGTACCTGTCAGCACTCAGCAGCACTAGCAAGCAATTAGTGAATTTTTATAGTGGTGATTGTCATTTAAAGTTATTTTTATTTAAAAATATATTAAAATAATTTTTAAAATAACGTTAAAAAAACAAGTAAAATTTTTAATTTTTAATTTGAAATAAAAATTAAAAAAAATTATTTTTTTTTAAAAGAGCACCCCGTAGGCCGACAAGAGAACCCCATGCATTTAAAGGGAGGGCCGACCACTTACTCGATTTTGGCATCTTGATCGAGTCCACACAGACATGCCTACTGGTGTTTTCATGACAGCCGTCAATTTTTCTGCTTGCATAATCACTATTTTATTTTTTGCAAAATAGTTTTTTAAGTGTTTATACGAGAACTAAATCATTAAAAAAATAAATTATTTTTGTGTATTTAATAATATCATAAAAAGTAAAGTGGAAAATATTTTGCAGTGTTTGACTGTGACATGAAAACTACTGGAAAGTAAATAATTTAGTTTTTCAATGTTATTGAAAGAATAAAAACTCAACAATTAAATTAAAAAAACAATTTCATAAATTATTTTAAGAAACAAATAGAAATAAAAAGAATGAGGAATAAATCTTACAAATACGAAATTGAAGAAAGTTGGTGGATTGAAATTTTTTAATTTTATAAATTAGTTTAAATAAAATAAATATAAATCAAATATGATAAATAAATACTTAATTAAAATAAATAAGATAAAAGAATAAAAAGAATAAGAGCCAAGATTGAATTTTTGGGAATGAAATTATATAAATCCTGTTTTTGGTATTTAGTTACTAAATACATATATAAAGAAATCCAAAAGAAAATATAAAGTAACTAAATACCAAAAACAGGATTTGATTTAAACGATGAATAAATAGAAGAATAATTAAAACAAAACAGTTTCCAACTCAGTACGTTAACATCGATGACAAAACTAGGAAAGTCAAGATACGTGTCGCATTAAATAAGGGTTGCTTTTGATAATTACATTTGACTTTTGGTTTCGTAGCTCTGGTTGACGTGTAGCAATGTATCTCAGTAGACTCTCAAAGAGCTCTTGCTCACATCTATCACCCACAAGATTTGCAATGCTTTAATGATGGTTTATTAAGGTGTTTGAAGTTGTTTTTAAAAATATTTTTATTTATAAATATATTTAAATAATATTTTTTATTTTTTAAAAATTATTTTTAACATTAACACATGAAAATATTTAAAAATATAAAAAATAAAAATAAAAATAAAAAAAATAAGTTTTATATAAAAATATTATGTGGCTCACCGGGATTGACCAAGGGACCAATATTGTCTTTATCTCATTCAACGGCTCTTAAGCAAAAAGGCCTCGTAAGGCTTGGATAAAAACTCATGATTTAGTATTATTTTAGCCCAAATAAACCGGGCCAGGCTTTCCAATCTTTATGGGCTTTAAAAATGGATGTTTATTTGGACTAAACCTTAGAGCTTGTCTAAGGTTATTAAAAATCCGTTTGTGTCATGAAAAATCGTTTTTTAAAAATTATTTTTTTATTTATTTTAAGTTATAAGTTGATTTCCATTTAAATGAAAACTAATTTTTTTTACAGTAAAGAATTTTTTTAATTTTGGGTGAAACATACTTTCTAAAATTTATAAAAAAATCAAAAATATGATATTATTTATTGATTTCGTTATATTCAATCATTCATTTTTTTTGTTGTTATATATATATATATATATATAATTTCATACCTTAAAATATGATTTAATTTTACATTAAATTTGATCTTCATTCTTTTGATTGTTATTTGTTTTTTCTCTTGTATTTTTTTTAATTGAAGTTCTTTTATCTATCAAATTTTATCCTTGTTTTTCAATTTCTATTTATTTTATTTGGAATAATTTATAAAAGTGTGTGTGTGTGTGTTATTTTTATCTTCTTTTAACTTTTTTATCTCCCAAATTTGATCCTATTTCGATTAATACATTTGAAGAATAAATTAAAATATTAAAAAATTAATTTTCAACTCATTTCTCATGGGATAACCAAATAAAAAAAATATATTTTTCATGACATTGCAAAGACATTAGGAAATAATAAGCTTTCTATAGAAAATAGTTTTTTTAGAAAACAAACAGTTCTAAGAGATATAACAAGAAAGTTTATTTAACATTTGAGCAAGTCTTTTGTTTTCTCCCAAAGATGCATCTGTTAATTATATAATTCTAAGAAATTTATAAATCTATTTTTCTTAGATAGGTTTTATGATGGGGTTATTTTTTAAGAAATTATTGATTGAATCTAGTTCGTCTCTCTAAAGTATGGTTCAATCAATTATATATATGAGTGTTTTGATCTATTTTAAATCTCTTATAAATAACCATAGTTATTTTTTTTTTAAGAAAAGATGATGATGATATAGCTAAACAAGGTGGCATGTATACTTTTTCTTCAAAATATATAAAAAAAAATCCCATATTTATTAATCTTTATATTATTTAATTATTATTATAAGAAAATAAGCCTTATGTTACTGTCACGTGCTAAAAAAACAATGCAGTGCTTCCCTTGTCCCTTGCGGAATCAACGGTTCTCGAGTGCTTGAGCTGGGCATGCATCTAATCACAAAACCTTTCCAATTCACAATCATCATATATTCTCAGTTGGTGGAGAGAGGGTGACTTCAATTTCAATTGATTGGGACTTCTTGCTGCTACTATTATCGATTGCAAAACTGAAATTTATTAGCATCTGTTGTTTATTGGACTAAGTGCGAAATTGTGGTTGCGGTTATTTTTTAAAGTGATTTTTATATATAAATAAATTAAAATAATTTTTATTTTTTAAAAAATTATTTTTGACATAAGCACATAAAAATGATCTAAAAACATACTATTTTTTAAATTTAAAGTTAAAAAAATCAAATTTTTTTAAAAGTATTTTTGAAACGCAATATCAAATACCACATAAAACTAGTCTAAAGTTATTAAAAATCCGTTCGTATCGTGAAAAATAATTTTTTTATTTATAATTTGATTTCCATTTAGGCCCCGTTTGTTTGCTGGAAAGTGGTTTCCTTTTGGAAAGTGAATTCCGGGGAAAGTGAATTTATGGAAAGTGAATTCCGATGTTTGACAGTGTTATGGAAAATGAACTGGAAAACACTTTCCAGTGTTTGTTTGTGTTATGGAAAATGAACTGGAAAATAATTTATTAATAAATTATTTTTTTTTTCAAGTTTATTAAAATAATGAGGAACAAATCTTACAAATTAAAAAGTTGAATGAGAATGAAATCGAAAAAAAATATAATTTCATAAATTATCTCAAATAAAATAAATAATAATCAAAATAATAGAGATCAAATCTAAAAAATTAAAAAAAAAATGAAAGGTGAATAAATTAAAATAATAATAATTAACATTCATAAATTATTTCAAATAAAATAAGTAACAATAAAAAAAACGAGGACCAAATTTGATAGATAAAAAATTTCAATAAAAAAATGATAAGAAAAAAGAAAATAGCAATTATAAAAATAAGGACCAAAATTAATATAAAAATTAAATTTTAAGAGATGGAATTAAAAAATAAATATTCAAAACAAATTATATATAGCAATCAAAAGTTTGAGGATTAAATTTGATATAATCAGTAAATAATGACATTTCTAAATTTTTCACAACTTCCGGAAAGTGTTTTCCGCCCAAATTTTCCGGAAAACACTTTCCTGAAAACCAAGCCAAATTTTTCTTTGACTGGAAAGTGTTTTCCGTTGACCAACTTTCCGGAAGGCAAACAAACACAGGAAAGTTTGGAAAGTGATTTCCCGGAAACCACTTTCCTTGAAACAAACAAGGCCTTAAATGAAAACTAAGTTTTGTTTACAGTAAAGTATTTTTTTTGGGGGTGAAACATACTTTTTAAAAGTTATAAAAAAAATTAAAAATTTTCATATTATGTATTGATTTTTTCATATTCAATCATTGATTTTTTTTGTTATATATTTTATTTTTATTTTTTTTAATTTCATACCTTAAAATTTTTAATTTTATTTTTATATTAACTTTTATCTTCATTCTTTTGATTTTTATTTTTATTTTCCTTGTATTGTTTTTAATTGAAGTTCTTTTATCTATCAAATTTGATCATTATTTTTTTAATTTTTATTTATTTTATTTGGAATAATTTATAAAATTATATGTGTGTGTGTGTGTGTGTGTGTGTGTGTATTATGATGGGGTTATTTTTTAATAAATTATTGATTGAATCTAGTTCGTTTCTCTAAAGTATGGTTTAATCAATTATATATAAGTGTTTTGATCTATATTAAAAATATTTGTTATCTCATATTAATAACCATAGTTATTTTTTTTAAGAAAAGATGATGATATAGCTAAACAAGGTGGCAGGCATGTATACTTTTTTCTTAAAAATATATATAAAAACTCCCATATTTATTAATTTTAAATTATTTAATTATTATTATAAAAAAACAATACTTGATTTGCTTATGTTACTGTCACATGCTAAAAACCAATGCATTGCATCTAATTACAAAACTTTTCCAATTCACAATCATCATTCATTCTCAGTCGGTGGAGATATGATGGCTTCAATTTCAATTGATTGGGACTTCTTGCTGCTCTAATATACTCGATTGCAATGGTGAAATTATATTATTATTTTTATTTTAAATTAAATCATTTTAATATACTAATTTTCAAATTATATATATATATATATATATATATATATATATATATATATATATCTGCCAGTTTGAGGCCAAAAAAAAAGTCTTGATTCAGTGTATTCTGTATTGCATCATCCCATCCGCGTCAGCAATTGTATCGTCAGCAATTTTAAGGGCAAACTACAAATATATCCTTCATTTATTTGAAAGGTCTTGATTCGGACCCTTCACTACACTTGGATGGTGCAAATACTACTCCTAACCTCTTCCCTCTATTAATCGGACGTCAATTTTCCCCGATTGATGTGATTATTCCCTGATTTTTTTTTAATTTTGTTTCAAATACTAGTTGAAGATATTAATTTTTTAATAACTATACTAGATTATAAAGTTTCGTCACAACAAATCTCATTAAAAATAATATAGAAAATTAAAACTGGTCGAAAAGGAGAGAAAAACCAATAACCCACATGAGCGTGACGTGTAATTTGAAACCTATCCATCATTCCATCTATGAAAAGAAGAGACTGGCATAATTTTGATAAATTATATCACCATTTGATGTAATATGTAAGAGGGACCTAAATGAAACCTTTCCAATACATAGAGGGTCTAATTGTAGTTCGTTTATTTTTAAACTAGTCCCTTCAATCATCAACCGAATTAAGATAAATATAAAGTAAAGAACACTTAGATAATGATATTTTACTATAGCCACCAATGATGGCCTCATACTTTATCATTAATGATATTTCTAATTGAAATACCCATGCGAACCATATGCAATATGCCATTAAAATAATATTATCTTGTACTAAAATTATGTAAGCTTCTTACTTTATCGGCATTATTCTGTAAAAAAAAAAAATAGCATCTTCTTTGAGTACTTTAGCCACCAGGTTCCACAAAGACCATGCTATCCCTGTCAAATCTTACAAGATTTAGTATAATTGTGATTAAGGCATGGTCAAAATTGGTAATAAAATAATGGGCAATCTCGTAGTTATAGCAAAAGGTGGATGGCATTTTCCTCAGGCGATCTCTATATAAATCAACTTGTCAAAGCACCCCAAACCAGTACACGGTACACTCCAAATCTTGACAACTTTTCTTGCTCTCTCACTTTTTCAATCTCCCAAAAGAAGGAAGAAGAAGAAGGAGATGGCAGCTGGTGGCCGGAGTGTGATGATCAGCGGTGTTAGTTACTCGCAGAGGTTTTACGGCCGTTTGATCCCCAAGAGAGGTCAGGTTAAGGTGGCAATAGTACTGGGCCTGGCCCATACATTTGCTTCTATGTTCTCTCCCTGCAAGAAATGTGGCGCTGCTCAGGTAGCTCACAAGACCTCGGAGAGCTGCTCAAATTTTTGTGACTAATTAGAGATTAACATTTTTTTTTTGTTCATGTATTCTACGAGGTCACCGGTGTTTCTTCCTTTGTACAGAGAGTTCAATCATCGAATGGATGATTTTTCTATGTTTGTAGCTATATTTTGTATATAAACTTTTTTTTTTTTTGGAAATTACATATTTCCATGCTATTATAAATCTGATCTTTGTGAGGTATGGATTCAAGTCATTTTTATTTTTTCTCTCTAGTTTCTTTCTCCAACCGAGTTTTTTTTTTCCTTTTAGTTAAATGATAAAAAGATTTAAAAATGAGTATATTAGAATTTTGAGGACAATTAGACCAATTTACCTCTACTAATTTTCGTTCCCTTCTAATTAAGTTTTTTTTTTTAAAAAAAAACAATTTATCCATTTCAAAAATAAAACAAAAAAAGTTCATTAATTTTAAGAGCATTGAATATTATATATATATAACAAATTTAAGAGCACTTTAGCTTATAAGAAAATAAGCCTTATGTTACTGTCACGTGCTAAAAAACAATGCAGTGCTTCCCTTATCCCTTGCGGAATCAACGGTTCTCAAGTGCTTGAACTGGGCATGCATCTAATTACAAAACTTTTCCAATTCACAATCATCATATATTCTCAGTTGGTGGAGATATGATGACTTCAATTTCAATTGACTGGGACTTCTAGCGTTTTCTTTTTTAGGTAAGCAAGTAAATCATATCTTATATAATAAAACATATTTTGTTAATCTAGATAAACAAAAAAAAAACATTAATTATTTTAGGATTTTATAAAAATTATATGTCACAGTACATTTTGAATACATGGGACTTCTGGCTGCTACTATAATCGATTGCATTTGATGCTTTATAGTTGAAAGTTGAAACATCGCTAAAGTGAAATTTATTCGTGGCTGTATTATATTTTTATTTTGAATTAAATGATTTTAATATTAAAAATAATTTTTAAGAGATAATAATAAAAATATTATATCTACAGGTTAGAGGCAAAAAAGTCTTGATTCAGTGTATTGCATCATCCCATCCGTGTCAGCAATTGTATCGTCAGCCAGTTCTCAGCATTTTTAAGGGCAAACTACAAATTAATCCTTCGTTTCTTAGAAAGGTCTTGATTCGGTCCCTTCACTATACATGGATTGTACAAATACTACTCCTAACCTATACCCCTAACATACCAAATATTGCTCCAACCTCTTACCTCTATTTATCGGACGTCAATTTTCCCTAAATGATGTGATTATTCCCTGATTTTTTAATTTTGATTACAATAAGAGTTGGAGATATTGATTTCTGATTTGGGGATTTTAAAATATATTTCTTATGTTTTTTGTTGCTTTTGGTGGTTGAGACCTTTTTTAATAACTATACTAGATTATAAAGTTTCCTCACAAGAAATCTCGTGTTAAAAATAAAATAGAAAATTAAAACTAGCTAGTTGAAAAGGAGAAAAATAATAATTACCCACACGAGTGCTCCTTGTAATTTGAAACCTATCCATCTATGAAAAGAAGAGACTGACTTAATTTTGATAAATCATACCACCATTTGATGTAATATGTAAAAGGGACCTATATGAAACTTTTCCAATACATAGAGGGTGTAATTGTAATTTGTTTATTTTTAAAGTAGTCCCTTCAATCAAAAACCGATTAAGAGAAATATAAAGTAAATAACACTTAGATAATGATATTTTATAATAGCCCCACCAATGATGGCTTCTCTAATTGAAATACCCATGTGAACCATATGCAATATGCCATAAAAATAATATCATCTTGCACTAGAATTATGCGAGCTTCATACTTTATCGGCATTATTCTATAAAAAAAATAGCATCTTCTTTGAGTACTTTAGCCACCAGGTTCCACAAAGACCATGCTATCCCTGTCAAATCTTACAAGATTTAGTATGATTGTGATTAAGGCACGGTCAAAATTAGGGTTAACATAGTTTCATAATTAGGATTAGTTTTACTAGTTAGCTGACTGAATTTTTTTTTCCAATTATTTTGTTAATTTTATCCTTTAATATTAGGTTGATTAAGAATTAAAATTTATATTTTTATTTGTTTTATTTGGACCCATCCCAGTCTTTTATCCCGGGTTTAACAGATTAATATGGACTGACTTGAGTATTTTTTTACAATTAATCATTCAATCTTGGATTGACATAGAATTGAGCCTTATAATTTATTTTGGTTTGAGTTATATGAATTTATCCTGATCTCATTATCTGGGGCAAAAATTTGATCAGCTAGCCCATTTGTTTTTTTATATTATTTTTTTAAATTTTATCTTTCAACATTGAATGTATTATTCCGAATTGATAAAAAAAAAACAATGTAATATGTTGTTGTTCCAATAGTTACATGAGACATGTACATATATATAACAAATTTTAATCTCACCCGCAACATATTGCATATAATAATCAAATAAACTAGTAAAAGAGAAAACCATGGTGTAAGCAATTATAGAATCAAGAATATTCCCGATCAGTATATGTAAAGAAATCATCCGCCATTGATTTTCTTAGAGTGTCGTCATCCAAGAAAGCATCGACCATATTCGTTTACGGAAAAACTCAAATGTCTATAAAATATTCCGAAGAGGCATCCCCCAGGACGCCAATAAATAAGTGAATGTTTTGTCAGGTTGATATTATTTTTAAAAATTTAAAAACATTAATTTTTTTAATTAAAAAATAAAAAAAAAACATTTTAAAAATAGAATCTGTATTAAATCCAATCGGAACTGGCTGCTTCAATCTCAATTTTCAAGTCCATCCCGACTAGAACAGAATTCATAGCTTGACCTAACGAGATCTGACAAGTACATTGAATCGGAGCCCTTTTGAAGTTAGATTCGATGAATGGTGTCAGACTGATGTGGCTTCTAGCTATAATCCAACACAGTAGTATTAATTTAATGATGTTCTTATGCTGCCTTTATTTTTTTTTGGTATAAACCACGCGGTGTCCCAGATTGACCTAGACTAATCCACGTTCGTACTAGGTGGGCCCTGAAGAAATGAAAGTGCTCCCCAAATGACCAGCTCCATAGAAGAGAAGGGATTAAACCCCTGACTTTTTTTAAGGAACAAGAGCACCCTCACCACTCACGCCAAGACCCCTTGGGTATGCTGCCTTAATTAATTTAACGTGAAGAACATGAACGCCATATTCACCAATCTTTTTAAATAATAGTTTAGGAATTCTCTCAGGAAAGTGACGGTGACTTTGAAATATTTCTTTCAAACCCACTTTAATGAGAAAAAGTTTGATGCTGACACGTACCTTCCCTGTATAAATTATGAATTTGGCTTAAAATATAAGGAAAAAAAGATCATCATCCATTATTGCTTCTCCCACAACACGTGTTTCAACTCTACGCATGCCCCACTATGGATGATTTACAACGCTATCTTTTCTGTATTATTGCGTTTGAGGAGCTAGAAACAAACTCTCAATCCAGCGGAGGTGACAGGTTGCGCCACCATTCAACCCTACCCGGAGGGTTGATCCCATCCTCTCCTCCATGGGAATTTGCCCTTGGGAAATTACATGTTATTAAAGTTATCAATTCTGTCCCGTTCAAAAGTGTTGGTACTTTTTATATCAGGCCAAAAAGTAGAATAAATCCAAGCAAATTTTATGTCGCTCAGAATCTTGGTTTTCGTTCAGGAAATTTCGCCCGGAATATTCTGTCCATTTTGGTTATATAGTATTTTTTTAAATAATAAATAATTTTACAATATCAATTATATCTCTTAATTTAATCCTTAGATTGAGATGAAATTTTACGAGGAGTATATTGACATATTTATATATATTATGTTCAAATTTCAGAGCAATTGGAGAATGTAACAATCTTGTGAGATTGATGATGATATTCTCGTAATATTATAAAAGTTCATAATTTTGTTCAGAAAAATCATTTTATTGTGTCTTTTTTAGATTAAATTTTTCTCAATTACATTATTCAACAACGAGTTTATTACAATTGGTGAATTTAGATTGACCCAAGTTGATTCAATATATTGTTGTTTCAATATTTTTTTAGATGTCAACTTGATTTGTTTTAGTTAAACTATATTTTTATCAATTTTCCATGTTATCCTCATCAAGTCGGTCGAGTTATATCAGTTCAATTCTAATTTTTTACTTAGGTTTGGAATTTAAATTGCATAATTCTAAATAATTTATTTTTAGATTTGAATTAATATATATATATATATATATATATATATATATATATATATATAAACCTGAAACAAAACATCGAAATACTTCAAAATTAAAATATTTTATTTCAATTGAAAAAATAAAATAACAATAGAAACGGAATGGGAAAAAAATAGCTGGGATATGATAGAAGTTACAATAAAGCTAAAAGTCTCTGTCTTATTGAACCGAACGTGGGGTCAGCTCTGGAGAAAGAAAAAGAAAAGCAAAGAGACATGGCAGAGCCACCATGAGACATGATGGACTTTTCAATTTGGTAATGGGCACGTGATTTCTTTTCAACCATTACTTATATTTTAGAATTCTTTTAAGACAAGAAGCATCTTCCTGTCCCCTCCATGGGCAAACTTACCCTTAAATTAAAGGTGTTCACACTTCACATTCGATGAAATCAAACGACCTTGATTTTCATTAATTCTAGGAAATGACTTGAAAGCAACGTCTAGTTAAGGGGGGGTGCTAGTTTCTTAACTAAATTATGATTTGAACCACCGAATTAGGAGATTGAATTTATCAAAATGATTCAATTTGTTCTTGATTGAATTCCATTTATTCCCTCCTTTGTTGTACTCATTATAAAGGGTATCGCTATTAGAGTTGTTTGAACTTTGAAGAGGAAACTGATGGAAGAAATACAATGTAATTCATGGAAGATAAGTTTAAATTATTATTTTTTTTTTTTGATAACCGGGATGTCCGGGTCAGCTTGCGCGCACCTCGACTATTCTCTGGGTCCACTGAACATCCTGTAAGTCTAATGAGCATATAAGATACCACGAGGGTGACAGACATACCAAACAGGGAGCGAACCAGGGTACCACATGAAGGGAACACCCCCCCAAGACCTGCTGGGACGCTCGAACCTAGGTCCCGAGAAGGAGGGGTGCCCTCCTCAACCACTGGAACAGACCCCTGTTGGTAAATTATTTGTTTTTCTAGTGAGTACTTGGTATTATGATTTATATTATTTTTTGAAAGCTATTTTTTTTTAAAATATATAAAATAACATTTATTTATTTATTTTTATATTTTTAACATCAACATATTAAAAATTATTTTGAAAATAAATAGAAAAAACTCGATTAAACATGGAAAAAAACAAAACAAAATAAAAAATGTACAACTGGGCAAGGTCAAGATCGTCAACTAATAAGTCAAAAACGTCCACATCTTGTAATTTCATGCAACAACTAAGGGCATTAATCAGCTAAAACCTCTATATAACGTTGGCCTTGATGAATCTAGCTCAGCACACTCGTATCTAACCTCCCCTGAAAGAAAAAAAAGCAGAGAGCGACCCGTTTGATCTTTCTCAAAGAAATGAAGAAAGCAAGCAAGATGGCCGGTGCAAGATGGCTCACGATTTTCAACGGCGGGAAATTTTCCAGGGGGTTTGCTAGCCGTCCTATCCCAAAGAGAGGGCAGGTTAAGGTGGCTATAGCTGTGGGATTGGCTCACTCTTTCTCTTCCGTCTTCTCTCACCGTGCCAGTCGTCGAGCTGCGTCTCATATTTAGTTCAATATCCCAAAAACTTGTCCTATGGATGGTTTTTAAGTGGGAGATGTATAAGGAAAGTTTGTACTGAACAGCTTTTTTTAGCCAGATTCTGTACAAATACATAGTGAAAGGTGAATTTGTTTCTGCTGTCCGATCTGTGTTTTTCATATCAGTTTGGAATATGAACCTTGAACTGAATCCTCTGTCCAAAATCTGGGCAATTGTGCAATTTTTCATAGCAGTAAAGAACACTGCTAAGCACAGTCAAGCTTATCGCAGTTGTGCAATCTGGGTTTTGCATGTAGGAGGACACGCCCGATGCCAGGGCCACTTTGATTCTCCAAATTTTCATCGAGAAATCCCCCTGCCTTTCTGCAGCCTGCAAAAAAATGTAAAATTTTATGAGTTTACAGGCTAGCTATTGATGATCATAGCTGCGAGCTGCTTGAGCAGCTTAATTCTGAATAACTACATAAAAAATGAGCTGTTTCCCCTTAATTCTGAATTCATTTTCTTTATGCAGAATTACCTTTATTAGGGTCACTTAAACATAATCCTGAACATGCGTATACCGGTCCTGAACATCTCTCTTGATTAAATCACTCAGTTCGTCACTAAATTCTACCCCAGTAGGACGACCTCCAATAACAACACAAATAAGTTCCTTTCAGACACAAAAGCAGAGGTTTTTTACTTTGTTTTCTGGGAAGTTGGCTGGAATACTGAAGATCCATATAGATTCTCCTATCAAGGCAGTGAGCGGGAAAAAAAACAAGAAAATGGTTCCCTAGAATTATTCTTAGATCAATTTTATAGAGAATATTTAAAAATATTGGACAAAAATGAACAGCTTTGACCATTTCCTGTTCTTCATCATTAAGAATTCTGAACAAAGGCTGTTCAGAGTTTGTAATAGAGAAGGAACGTTCTAATTGAGTCGTGAAACTCACCTGGATTTTCAGAAAGCATAAGATGCAAGAAAAGTTTTTCCCTGATTTCTTGAGCGTGATTCACTTCTCTTGGAAAAAAATGAATGTTCCTTTACTCCCCCTGATACCAAAAGTCAGAGGCTCAGCTCCTGCAGTAATGGCTAGTTTGTCATCTGCAACCTTGAACTGGTAAGGATCATAGGGGAATCCACCATTGCTGACTGTCTCACAGCATACCCAATTACAGCACTGTTATGGTTTGCATATAAAGGAAAATATAAGACTCACTTCAAGCTTGTCTGTGTCAACGCCAACACAGGAAGCCATATAAAAATATGAGTCGGGACTTGTTGCTAATGCAGATTGTATCCGATCAACAGGTTTTCCAGCACAAGTTGAAGCAAGCAAAGGCGTGAAGAACACCTTAATGGCATGATAGATTCTTTCATTTCCTTGATGGCTTTAACGAAATCAGAGGAGTCATCGTGTTCATCGGAATCGCAAGTGCGACAATGGCCCTCCATGAAAGCTCAAGGGGTGGGAAACAGAGCACCAGCACAGTCAAAAATCCATGCCTGGCTTCAAAACTTGGTAGCTAACAACGTTGTTCTGCTAAGACATTTCAAATTGTTGTTCATAAGAAAAACAAAGGTAGGGCCAAGAATTCTCACACCAGTAGCTGGCAAGTATAAAGATAATCACAAATCACAATCTTTTCATCATGGGAAAATCTTCTCTTGATGACTAGAAGAACGAATTCAATAATAGTGGATAATAATAATGATAGTGATGAGTGGATAATAATAATGATAGTGATGATATTGCTTATTAATAATAGTAGAAAGAGTAATTTTAATACTTATTATTTGAATTGTTATTTTTCTAAATCCTTTTGTAAGATTTATGTTTTTTCAATTTCAAATCTAATATTTAAATTATTAGAAATTGAACTTCATGATTTTCTTAAATGGAATTTTTTAGGTCTAATGACTCAAATCATGAAATTATAAATACAATCATCTAACATAAAATATTTTTTGCTCTATAATTCAAACTGTTGTCTTTCAACTATCTTAATTATAAAAAAGCTAAATAAAAATAGACTTCAAAAACTGCTTCACAGAGATGAGGTCCTAGAATATGATTTATATTATTCTCCAACACACAGTATCAATGTAAATGACTGACTATATAGAGCCACCAAGATAAAAGGATACACAAACCATACCATACTTTACAGCAACATCTCAATCCTTCATGAACATATAAGTAAAATAAATTTGGGTTATTAATTTTAATCAAATCTTTGAATTTTTAGACAAAAAAAAGGGGTGTTTGGTTCTTTTAATTATATATACTCTTCGTTTTTTTTGTTTGGATTTTTAGTTTTTATTTTATTTTATAAAATCTCAAAACAAAATCAAATCAATTTAAAAAAATATATATATAACCAAAATTAACCAATAAATTCAGTTTTTTGGAGTTGGTTTTTACAAATATTCTATTCTAGATAATATAGTCATTTTGCTCATCCCTAATTTATGCATAAATGCAGACTAAATCTCGAATAATGTTTTTGTTAAGTTAGTGAAAATTCATTTGATTTTTAATTCATTCTGCATTATAAAAAATAAAATAAAATTGTGCATGCAAATAAACTGGTTTATTTAATTGGGCAAACTTTTTTTTCCACGATTTTTTTCAAAAATTCTAAAATTGTGTTTATATTTTTTATTAATAGAGTTTTTTTAAATAAATATTTACCAAGCTCAAATAAAAAGCAAAAAAGATTATGTTGCGATGATTTTTATGTTACCATATTAGAAAATAAAGCAATAATTAATTTGATGAAATTGTACAAGAACTTCACCATAAAACAAATTACACATTTATTCTCATTAATTATTTTTAAGAAATGATTTTAAAAAATCATATTAGTTTTATATATAATTATTCATAAAATAATTGTTAATATTTTCTCTTTGAAAAGCATTGTGTTATCATGTGATTTTTAAAAGGAGACGGTCAGTGAGATTAAGTTTGAGTGTGATTAAAATAAAATTTTAAAATATTTTTTGTTTAGAAATATATTAATATAATTTATTTTAAAAAAATTATATTTAATATCAGTACATGAAAAATAATCTAAAAATATAATTTTTTTAATTTAAAATAAAAAAAATTTAATTTTTTTCAAAAACACTTTAAAATATAGCGTTAAACATCCAAAAAAGAAAAAAAAAATCCAATCTTGCGTGCTTGATTTTTTTCAAAAACAAACAGATAACATGGCATCCACTACAATATATTTTGGTCATCTTAAATGGTTGAAAAATCAAGATTTCTAATTTAGACCATAAAATCCCAAATTTTAGCTTATTTCTAATTTTAAAACACCCAAAATTGACAATGATAAATGTACAAGACTTTTATATAAGTGGGTGAATAGTTTGTTTTTTAGTTAACAGTGAAAGGGATTTTGTTTGATAATGACAATGATAATTGATCATTCTTTTTTTTTTTTTTTCATTTTAATTAAATTATCATAGTTTAAGAAATTATGGATATCTTTTGATCCTAATTCCTAGGAGATCAAATATCGATATATAGCTGCTCCTTTTTTTGTATACTGTCTGATAGATCCGATCAGATACGTGGCTAATCCCTGCTCCTGCAAAGTCACTGAAAACCGTTTCTTTTGTGGAGTGAATCAAGAAAAATGAAAGCAGTAGTGGTAACTACACCAGGTGGCCCGGAAGTGCTGCAATTACAAGAAGTTGAAGACCCACAAATCAACGACGATGAAGTCTTGATCAAAGTGGAAGCCACAGCCTTAAACGGTGCAGATACTCTCCAAAGACAAGGCAAGTATTCACCTCCTAAAGGAGCTAGCCCATATCCTGGTCTTGAATGTTCAGGCACCATTGAAACTGTCGGAAAAAATGTCTCTCGCTGGAAAATTGGTGATCAGGTAATTCATTTCAGTTTCCCTCAAGAACGCAATTCTTAGAAGTGATTTGCTTGTTTTTGACAAATGTTTGGATTTTGACTTTGAAAAGCTGTGTTTTTTATATATAAATATTGTTAATTTTTTAGTTTCCTCAGGAACCCAGTTCACAGAAATGTTTGATAAGTTTTGCATTAATTTTTGGCTTTAAAGACTTCAGATTTTGATATGAAGCTGTTAAATTTTAGTTCTCTCACGCACCCAAAATTTGTAGAAAAATTGTTGTTTTTGCATTATTATTATTTTTTATCAAAGCTTGCATTTTTATTATATATAAATATTGTTACTTGATTTAAAAATTATACTACATAGGTTTGTGCTCTTCTTAGTGGAGGAGGGTATGCAGAGAAAGTGGCTGTTCCAGCAGGACATGTACTTCCTGTTCCACAAGGTGTTTCGCTTAAGGATGCTGCTGCTTTGCCTGAAGTTGCATGCACTGTTTGGTCTACTGTTTTCATGATGAGTGGGCTGTCTGCAGGGGAAACGTTCCTGGTAAACTTCTGTCTCAATCCAGCTCAACATTTTGATGCGTGGTGATTTTTTAATCTGGTGCTGCTCTTATGAATATTGCTGTTGAGTGTAGTCAGTAGTAGGTTTGGGACCTAAAGTAAATTGTAATGCAAAATTGTGAATTGTGAAAGCTTCCCTTTTCCATGCTATAAAGCTGGAACTATGAAAATTAAATTACACATTGGAGATTGGTTGAAAAATCATATTCAGAATGTATGAATGTTCTGACTTTCGCTAACAACTCCATCAAGATGGAGCAACTCTACAGAAGTTTTATAAGTTGTTTGGTTAACAATTGTGATATTTATGATCTAAGATTGGTTGTCTCTTTATTTGCATATATTTTTTTATGCTTAGCTTGTTTTTGAACCAAGGACTTTTGGAATTTCAGGTTCATGGGGGCTCGAGTGGAATTGGTACATTTGCAATTCAGATAGCTAAACATCAAGGGGCTAAGGTGTTCGTGACGGCAGGTTCAGCCTACACTTCTCATCCATCTCCATCAGTTTTCTATGAAATCATGCCTATGCTAATTGGGAAATATTTTGTTCCGTGATCATCAGGGAGTGAGGAAAAACTAGCTGTTTGTAAGGATCTTGGAGCTGATGTATGCATCAATTACAAGACCGAGGACTTTGTGGCACGGGTGAAGGAAGAAACGGGTGGGAAAGGTATGTTCTTTATAAATGTAAGTGTGATTGGATGCTTATAAATCTATCAATAGCACTGCCATGCTTCACTTTTTAATGGCATTATATGTTTCTTAAGGGAAACCCAATTAATAGCTATTAATGGCAGGTGTTGATGTTATCCTGGATAGTGTTGGAGCAACCTATTTTCAGAAAAACGTAGATAGCTTAAATATTGATGGGAGGCTTTTTCTCCTTGGCTTCATGGGTGGAGCTGTGACACAAGTAAATCTGGCTTCTCTGTTCGCAAAGCGCGCCACGGTGCAAGGTATTACCAGTGCTCATCTTTTATATTGGGCTCGAGTTCCATAGGCCTGGAGTTGGTTGAATCTGTTTTTTACTAAATGCTCAAGTAGATTAATTTCTTGGAACAAGTTCTTACTTGTATAAGTTTCTTGGTCTTCAATTTCTTTCCCTTCTACTAGTAAGGTTCATGTTCCAGATTCCTCATTTGTAATTACATGCTAGATTTCATATTACAAGCAAATGTTTGTTCAAACTTGATCACAATTTTTGGTGTACACAAATTGTGTTGAGTTGTTCTATGGTAGTTTTGGCTAGTTTAGCAAATATTGCTGCTTTGATATTGTCAAAAGATTTTTATTTGAAGGGAAGATGTTTTAGTTTCAATTATTCATGGATGATAAAACCAAGTTCTAGAAAATTATTCCGAATTCTGAAAAGCTATATTCTACCGGGAGCTATTTTCTTTTGGGTCAATCAACTTTCAGTAACCCATTTCTCAATCTGATTGAAGTGTGTACTTATGCTTGCAAGGGAACACGAATCAAACATACATCTAAAATATGCTTCCTCCTTTAGATATTGCATCATGTATTTATATTCTTACATGTTCAGTATGAATAACCTTGTCCCATCCTGTTCAGTCTGATCCATCCCCATTTGCGCACCAGACAGAATTACAAGTAAAGTTTTTTGGTCTAACCCTGTCTACTCCTATGTACAAAATGCTACCTAATGCACTGAAACCACACTTTTCACTGAAAGAGCACTGGTTTTGGAGAAAATTTACTCTCTGAAAGGTTACTTGTAAGAATGCCAACATCTATATGATATCAATCTCCTATTTTCATTTTTATTAGTTTCTTTAGTTTTACTGTCGTCCATTGATTACATGACCCTCATACACCCGTTGTTGATGATCATGCATGCAGCTGCTGGCTTGCTAACTAGAACTCTGGAAAACAAAGCAGAAATTGTTTGTGAGGTGGAGAAGAATGTTTGGCCTGCAATTGTTGCAGGCAAGGTGAAGCCTGTGGTGTACAAGTATCTTCCATTATCCGAGGCGGCAGAGGGTCACCTGCTCATGGAAAGTAGCCGGCATATTGGTAAGATCCTGCTTGTTGCATGATGCTATTGATAGACATACAGCAAAGTCGCGAGTCGTGGTATCGATCTGCAGTGTTTCTGTCTCTGGTGCCTGTAATGAGGGAATAAATAACGAGTCATTGTGTTTACGAGTGCAGTTTATGAATTCGGTGTTTCAGAAACTGAGACATATTCTCTTAGAATTGAATGGAAACCTATCAAAATTTGATGTGATTGGCTGATCTGAAGGATCATCCATTTGAACTACCTATTTCAAAGATCCTGCCTTATTACAACTATTCATGGACTCGTTCAAAAATGGCAGAAAGAAAGATTTACAGTGCTCTGTTAATGTTATTTGGCAATCTTAATAAAGAGAGAGAGCCACACAAGTTTCGATTCACTGTACATTACAGCGCCAAAGGCCAAGGAGGTTGCAGATCTCTGCTCCTCAAATTTTGAAAGTTCGAGACTTTAAAAGAGTGGAAGGTCCTAGCTCCCATAAAATCCTGGATTTTATTTTTCATATGAGAATGAATGGAATTGGCCTTTCATTGGCCCAAAACGAAGAAGGTCAATTCTTTCGATCTTCTTCTTCTCTCTCTCTCTCTCGAGGATTAACAGTGCTTTTCTATTTTTAACTATCACTTAGTTATTTTATACTATTTTCTCTATTTTTTAATGGATTTTTCATATATATTTTATAAACTATTCTTTTAATAATCTTGCCTTTTTAATACTATTAGTGTTCATTGAAAAAGAGTAAAAATAACAATGTAAAGCAATTAAAAAAAATCTAATGAGGGATTCAATTTATTAGTTTGATGAATTTTGAAGTAATGTGTTTATTTTTCTTAGCTTTAATGCAATATATAATTTATTTATTTTTAATGCTGATATAATACAATATAGTTGAGGAATGATTTAGCTAGCTTAATTTATTTTATATGTTGTTATAAATTATAAAGAATTAAACTAGTATAATTATACACAGATTGTAAATTAAAGATTTTCGTTGAGTGAAAATAACTTGGAGTCAAGAACTCCTACATCCAGGGTAAAATGGGAATGTTTCATTATTTTGGATTTGAGTTGTCTCCTTCACGATGAAGTTTTAAATAACTTCAAATTATATTTAGGTTTATCATGATTATTTCAGGCTAACGTGGTTGAGATTATTCTTTTTATAATTGTGTTTTAGGTTGATATGGTTGGGCTCAATTGTTCCACTTTTTTTCTTTTTATAATAATAAGTCATTTATCAAATAAGATATGTTTAAATTAATAAATTATAGGAGAGAGAGAGAGAGAGAGAGAGAGAATCTTTAATGAAGAGAATAAGAGTAGAAGATAGTATATGTTTGGATATTATATGTAGTTTTTGTTTTGTTACCTTGCGACATAAGATTTTTTTTTTTTTATTCGAGAAAACTTCATTCTTTTTTGGGCACTCTTTGCGGGCTCGAGTTAAACGAGTAAAACCCCGATTTTTTCAGATTTTTACAAGGTGAGCATGTGCTGACTCAAACCTGAAACTTGTAAGACAAATCTCAAACTCTTTCCAACCACAGCACACCCCTAGAAAACTTTTTTTTTTATATCTCTTGATTACATTAAAAAAATTAATAATAATAATAATAAAATATTTATTTATATGGAAAACTATATAGATAGGATATGTTAGTATCTAGATAATTGATGAGAAAAAAGAAGTTGGTATTATACTAACAAGACATGTGCTTATATAACTATTAGCAAGAAAATATCCAAAAAATTAAAATTTTAGTAAATTATTGTTTGGTTCATCAAAAAGTTAAAAATCTATGAAATTGCAAACGCACATTATTCTTAGGTGTTGTTTAGAATTGGGTTTTAAACAATGCTTCATGAAAATTTATTTGTTTTTACTTAAAATTAATTTTTTAATATTTTTTTATTATGTTAATGTACTGATATAAAAAAAATAAAAAACAATATTTTAATTTATTTTTAAGTAAATAAAATTTTAAAAAACAACCACACCTATACTTTCAAACACCATGCTAATATATACTCAGAAATATCATAAATTGTAAAATTAAGAAAATAACATTTTTGAATATTAAGAATCCATACTCTAAATACTCGAAAACGTTGACTCATAGTATGGGCTTTGACCATGCACCAGGTTTCTTCAACTTTAGTTTTGTTCACCTCAGCCTGTTCGTTCCCTCAAAACAGGGCCTTAAGGCCCTTAACCCTTCTTTAGATAAAGAGAAGAGGTCAAGAAGAAGGGAAAAATCTCTACCATTTTATCTCTACCATTTTATCCCTTTAATTGCTTTGCAGACTTGGAGGTGTCAAATTCTGATTTTGATCTCTTCTTGATCAGGATTGACCTTGCTCATAGCTTTCCATCCCTTTCTCGGCTTGTGAAATAATTGAAGAAACAAAACGTGGACTTGTTTAACAGGGTCATATGGTCATGTGCTTGGAACAGTTATCTGCGGTTTAGTTCAACTCGAATCAGTGAATCTTCTAAAATAAACAGCGGGTTTCGCTTACAAAATCCCTCCAATAAAAAAAAGGTTCAAGGAAATCTCAGTTCCATTTCTTCTTCTTGATACTGTAAGCTTTTCTTAAAGAAACCTCTAAAACTTTACTTTGTTCAGTTCTTGATCACATTAAACTTGGAATCTTATTGAAATGATTGCTTCAGTTTTGACCAGAATGAAGTTTATGGTTTGATTTAAGATCTCTAGATCACTGCAGAATCATGTGATTAATCAGTAATTGTGTTTTATGTTGCTTCTTGAATCTAGTTATTAATCCATGATTATTTTTTCTGTAATGTTGCTAAGTGGGTTCCTTAACTGGTTGATTTCGCGACGATAAATACTGCTTTTTATGTGTTGTATTTGCTTCATTGTTATGATTGGCTTGTCCATAGAGTCTGTTTTGCTCTTTTCAAGTTTCCTTTCGAGATAAATGTTCATAAAGATGCAAACTTTTGTGTTATTTTTCATGATTTTAGGAACTAGAATTATATAAGTGAGCCAAAAGTGGTTGTTAGAAGGCTATTTATATAATTTACTTCAATGGCAATATAGCTCTTTTTTTTCTAGCTAAATAAAGATAGACTAATTCTTTTTGGGAACTAGCTGATCCCATTTTAGATCTGCCATTGTTGATGGCTCTGAAATTGATTACTGTAAAATGTTGATACATGTGCCTATTTGCATCTGTATATTTGCACATGTGCGCACATTACAGCCACAGTTATTGATTGATGAAGTTCCCAATACATCTTTGAATTCATGATCTTAAGAAAGAATTATATAGATAAACCAAATTTTGGCTATTATGTTGGATTGTTGGCTGTTTTTTAAAAGGTTTTATTTTTGTAATGGGCTTCATTTTCTCTTAAATTCCGTTGGTGTATTAAATAGCTGAGTTTTTCTTTTGGAACAAGAGGATGGCATTTTGGACGCTCAATCATTGCCAACCCTGAAACTGTTTACTGTAGATTTTGATACTTGTGCGCGTATATGCCTAAGTTTGATATATCGATGAAGTTCACATGTTTATCATCCACAAATTTCTAAATTGATGTTATCCAGTTATAGATTTAAGTGTTCACTGTAAGAGAAACAGTAGTGGAATGTTCCTGCTATCACCATCTGCCATCGTGCAGTTATTTTAGAATTTATCTTCTTTGCTGTTCTTATTTATTGTCTGACTTTGATCTGTTCAAGCAAATCTTACTGTATTCATTCATACCACTGAGAACTGGTTGTATAGGTTCTGATTTTTCGCTAATGTTCTTTTGCAGATTCTTGCTTCTCGATTTGCTTTTGAATCATGGATTTCAGTAAAATGGATCGTGGACAGATTACCCTATTTGGGTGTGGATTCTGTGTGCTGCTGTCACTGCATTTTACAGTGCAGCTTTTATCTCAGCATCTTTTTTACTGGAAAAACCCAAAGGAACAGAAGGCCATAATAATTATCATCCTTATGGCTCCCATATATGCTGTTGATTCCTACGTGGGTTTGTTGGATATCCAGGGAAGTAAAGCATTCTTCACATTTTTGGATTCAGTTAAGGAATGCTATGAGGCTTTGGTGAGTTTGCAATGTGATTATTGTGATTTAACCATGTCTTGTGGCTTCTTTTGCTCGTTACATCACTTCTAATTTCTCATTTCTACTTGCAGGTAATTGCCAAGTTCTTGGCATTGCTGTATAGTTACCTGAAAATATCCATTAGCAAAAATATTGTGCCGGATGAGGTCAAAGGAAGAGAAATTCACCATTCCTTCCCAATGACACTTTTTGTGGTATGGAAATGGTTTGTGCAGTTTCTTTCCTGTTTATAATATATAATACAGTATATATAACATATAACAGTTGCATATCTAAAGGGTGTCATGAGAGGAATGTGACCATTAGACTTGTCTATCCAAGTTTCCGTAGCTATATTTGACACATTATGTTTTTTTTTTTAAATGCAGCCTCGCACAGCACGACTAGACCACCGTAATTTAGTGCTCCTCAAACACTGGACATGGCAATTTGTCATCATTCGCCCAATATGTTCCATCTTGATGATAACATTGCAAATGCTTGGGATTTACCCTAATTGGTTGAGTTGGACAATCACCATTATCCTTAACATTTCAGTTTCAGTGGCTCTGTATTCTCTGGTGTTGTTTTACCATGTGTTCGCAAAAGAATTGGCACCACACAAACCTCTTGCAAAATTCCTATGCATCAAGGGGGTTGTCTTCTTTTGCTTTTGGCAGGTAAATATACCATACTCTTTCGGCTTCTCATCAAGGGAGTGTTTTTAGCCCTAGATGCAAATCAAACCCTTGAGGGCTCCATGAGCACAAAATGAGCCCCTAAGAACCTAAAGCAAACCAACCAAATCTCTCTCAGCCCTGATAGAATAGACAAAAGGAGAGTACTCTTGGTTAATCCAATTAAAGAGATTTTACAATCTTGGAGACATTTTATGGTTCATTTAAGAGGAAAATGCGTGGGCCTCTGGCAGTAATTAAAAACTGAGCCATGCCAGTGGAAAGTTCCACTATATGATACCTGAATCTTTTGTTTTCAGATAGTTCAGATTCAAATTTTATTGGGTTATTTGGTGTGTAGTGCTTCAGATTTTAATTGGTTGGAATATATCAGATCAGTGCTTCGCAATATGGATACTTGTTTGAAAAAGGATGGCTGTATCTTGTTTGTTTATGCTTTTAAATTTGAGACCAGGACCATGTATATTTGATTAAATTCCATTTGGAGGTTCTCTAGAAACCTTGAAACAGAACTGTGCAGCATAATTAATGCATTTTGTAGTTTTAGGGACCTTTAGAATGCCTTAAGGGAATTTACTGCAAATGTTGTTTAAATTACCTTTAAGCATTTGGACTTTTTCTAATCAGAGTTATAGAACTGAGGAAGTGGGTTGACTTGCTCTCTAGAATAGATCAGGAGGTCTATAGTTGTGGCTATAAATGCCTGAAGGGTATTTAAGTTTTTGT
The DNA here is from genome assembly GCA_964035475.1 of Salix caprea. NCBI lineage: Eukaryota > Viridiplantae > Streptophyta > Magnoliopsida > Malpighiales > Salicaceae > Salix > Salix caprea. The sequence goes on along the minus strand of OZ037745.1, from coordinate 2,083,213 downwards.
CTATTAGGTACCTCCAGATCACATGGAATTACAACTGTTGCCCTTCATCACCCATCACCTTTCTTCTGTGTTGATTAACAGTGCACAGATGCCATCACTTATTCATAAATGCCATCCTTGACCATGTGCAGGGCATAGTGCTCGACATGCTTGTTTCAGCGGGCGTCATTCGGTCTCATCATTTTTGGTTGGATGTTGAGCACATTCAAGAAGCATTTCAGAATATCTTAGTGATTTTGGAGATGGTTGTCTTCTCTGTTCTCCAGCAGTATGCATACCATGTCGGGCCTTATAGTGGAGAGGTGGAAACAAAAATGCTGAAGAAAAGAGAGTGATTTGTCCAGAATTCTAGACTATGGAGGGGACATGGCACAACATATGCTAGGAAATGCCTATCCATAGGTTTGCTCTATACTTCTATGTAATATGAGGTTTCTACCCATGTTAATGCTATTTGTGCCCTTTTTTCCAGTTCTCCTCTTTAGCTTCTTTGGTTAGATGGGCATGCTGAAGAGGATATAATAAATGCTGTTGTATCGTCTATTCTATACAATTTTGTTGATGATTACTTGGCAGCGAATAGGGTTGTTTGAAAGCAATGTTGTGAAAAAAAGATGAAAAGGGTACTTTCTTGGAGACTCTTAAGAACCTCAAATCTTTGATTATTCAAACTAGTTCTGTAACACAATCATGGGGCACCTGGATCTTGCTGATTTATCTTAATTTCAATCATTGAGCTGGTAGAACTTTCCATATGGTACTGCTTTTAGAAAATAAGAAATTGATAGAAGTACTTGATTGGCACAATTAAAAAAGTCAATTGACACAAAAATAAGAATAGCTAATGTCAATGTAGTTAAAAGCAACGTAGTCTTGTGATTTGCAATTTTGCACCACTTTTCTAAGAGTGTAGGACAATCAGGGTTTTCTTTATTTATCTGGGTTCATAAAGTACAATATCTGAGGATGAAGTTTTTTCATTAAAAAAATAGCAAATATAAGATGTTATGAACGAAAATAATTAAATTTTAAAAGAGTTGGTGCACTAATAAAAATAATTAAAATTCATGTACTCTATTACTTATAATACATTATTAAACTTAATCAACCTAATATATTAACTCTTATATGATTGACTCGAGTGGGATCTAATTTTTATTTTTAAAAAATAAAATAATATTATTTTAAATTGATTTATTCAAGACCTTAATATTAGAACGAGCTTGGATTCAATAACTTTGCAATATATAACATTAACTAATGATATTATAGCAATAAAAAAACATTTATGGAAACTATTTACCACTTGGCACTCCTACGATTTTTTTCTCCATTAAAGTAGTTAAATCATAGGAAAATTCGATTTCATATTACTTAGCATGAACTCTCATCCAGTTACTTGTTGAGGGTTACTGCCTTGGTTTGTATTTATTTGTATTATTGCCATCATTGGTTTTATAAAGCTGGTTTCATATTGAATAATTTGATTTACAATCTCCTCTCATTTCTTCCATCAAGGTTCCAACATTCAGTATCTACTTTAACCTACGGCATTGCTGGATTTGTCACGTGCTTGATTGGCACTCAACTCTGACTTGGGCCTCAAGGTCCATTTGATGCAATGATCCCTGTCTCATTTCATCTATTTTTGTTTCATCTACTAAGGCCCACAGCCCATTAGGATAAGTTATTTTTCCTTTTTAAAGGGCCCACTCTTCGTTCTTCTTCCTCTCTCTTTCCTCCTTCCCTCAATTCAAGGAGCTTGTCAACTTTTCTAGGGTTTACAGGTGTATTAATCCTCACTTTCAAATTCACCGACAAAATCTCTTGCCGAAAGCAGCACTTTCTTCTTCTTCTTCTTCTTTATCATTTTTAATGTGCCATTAGACACGCATCTCTTTACATGCTTTGTAGTAAAACAAAAATGCTAGACACCATGGAGCAGAACATTAAGCAAGCATTCTTTTGTATGCACAGATACCAGAACACAAGAATTTCAGCTGTGGCGGCTAGAAAATCTTAGAATTTCACCAGTTCACGAGGTAACCTAGTTTATCAAGTTGAGAGAAAACCTAGGAGATTTGATACTAGGTAACGTGTAGTGCTCTAGAACTGCACTTGGAGGAGGATCATCTGTCCCTTCACTATAGTTCACCAAAACTATAATTTATTTATATGGGGCAAAAGAAAAAGGTAAAAGCAAACAATTTCCATGGAAACAACGAGGAAGATCCTCCCACAGGAACTAGCTAGGGTTACCATCTGGCACCCGCTTGAAAAATGGGCGGTGCTTAGATACGGATTTTGGACTTATCTAATTGTTTCAGAAATAACGTTATTGTTTTTTGACCACTTAACTTCTTTTTTGTTTTCTTGAATGGATCATCATCGTAGTAATTGCTCCACCATTCATGGAGAATGACACCCAATTACAAAAAAGGAGAGTTAAAGCTGAGATAATGCATAAAAAGTATATAATGGTTTGGCTTAAACTATACCGTTAAGACCTTTCATTTTGTTAATTTGACCTTTCGGCCTCCATCGTCCACAATTGAAGTGTAAACGGGTTTGAATTAGATCTGAAAGTTGATGGATTTACATTTATTTGATTTTGGATGCTTGCAGGATGTTTCAAGACTCAAGCTGGAATATCCTCCAATATTTTTTTTTATTATTATTTATAATGGAAAAGTCACTATACTTCTTGAGACAAAATTAACCAGACGAGGATGGTAGTTCGTTGATTATAACATCATCTTTTGTATTTTTCTAGTATGAATTTATAAGCTTGTCAACCCCATCCATTTGAAGACCAAGACTTGCTATATCAACCATTAATGCATTCTCACCTTGTTCACATGGCAATGTCATTCTTGTCTTACGCGTGTTCTTTTATGAAATAAGTTCGTGCGTGCATGGTTCTAAAGAGTTTGGTAATTTCTGTTTTTCAAATTATTTAATATTTTAAAAAATATGAAATTATTATTTTATAAAAAAATCTCCATGTGTTCCCTTTTGAATTGTGATATATCATTGTGTAAACCATACAAGCTCAAACTTATTTGAAATCATCATCAAGCAACACCTTGCTGGTTAGTTTTTAAACATAATATTATTTCATCACTCCAAATTAATATTGTATCATAAAAACAAAACCCTATATTCCATGATAATTTCTTGAAATCAATTCGAACTATAAAGTGATATTATAAACAGCAAATCAGATCATCATTACCCAGACCATTTAAGCTCTAGCTAGTCAATTTGAATTATTGGCCATCATTGGCAAAATTATCTGTCTAGTAATATAGTTAAGGTTGTTTTTTAAATTGTTTTTTATTCAAAAATATATCAAAATAATATTTTTATTTTATTTTTTAAAAATCATTTTTAATATCAGCACATAAAAATGATTTAAAAATACTAATTTTTTTAATTTAAAACAAAAAACTTTATATTTTCTTAAAAACAATTTTAAAACACACTCCAAAAGACTGAAACTTTAAGTGCCTTCAAGTGTAAAAAACGAGTGGTTCATAGAGTAGTAGTCTTTTGGAATATCATAGAGCCAATACGTGTGGACACATGCATGGATTTCAGATTTTCTTTGTAGTCGAGTCAAAATTCTTCACCATTGACTTCAACAGTCTTTTACAATAAAGTAATGTGCCGGACATTTATATCATGATAAGATTTCTTGACGGAGAGTACAAAATAGATAATGTAAAATATATTACACCATTTTTATTTTTATTATCTGATAGTTAATCTTGTTTATGCTTGCTCTAACCGATCATGGTGATGCAAATGTGAGGTCGATCATTATTATTATAATTCTTCTTACTCATTTTAAGTAGAACACAGATGATGGCTTTGCCTAATTAATTAGTTTAGAAACTTAACAATTAGTTAATGATAAATTCCAGAAATTGACTGATTAAGGTGGTATGAGGAGTTATATGAGGATTTGTTGCAAACAAGTTATATAGAAAGAGCTTAGTAAATGTTTTTATAGATCTAAAAGAAGGTTTGACCAAGCTAAATGATGCTGATGATTTAAAAAAGTGATAACAAGAGATTTAATTGTTGAATCAGATTTAAACTCTTATAAAAGATTTTATAAGTTGTTTTTCTATCTTATAAAAAGCATTATAAACCTCTTTTGAATGAAGACTTGGACAGGTATTTATTTCAGAAATAAAATAAGATTTTACATTTTTTTTGTATTTTAATTCTAATCCAATCTATCTCTTATCTTTATATACTTTCTTATTTTATTGTGTTTCTGCGTGGATCAATAAACTAGAGTAAGGTTTCATTTTGACCATCTCTTATCCTTTTTTATTTTCTACATGTTTGTTTTGTTTTATATATCAAGTTGGCCTAAGATTCCAAGCATATGATTCAAAATTATAATATTCATACATAAATAACAACCATAAATATCATTTTCTACGAGCATAATACTTTAAGAAACAAGTGAGTGAGCCGATATTTTTTGAAAACAAGTATGACACACCCCGATCATCATTGATGACATTTCTTGATGTTATTGAACTAATCTCAAGTGGTGTTGCAGTAAGAATTTTGGTGTTCTTTCAATATATTTTTATTTATTTATTTTCTTCTCTTTTCTCATGTCTATTTCATTATTATTTTTAAATCTCGTGATTTGAAATATCAACATGATTGAATATCATATGTTCTTTTAATCATAAAACATTTACAAACTTATGGAACAAGAAGACTGACTGTTAGCTCAGTTTTGTGGTAAAATCAAACACTATCCTTTTCATGGGACCTGGTCATTGCTCCATGTTCATTAACTCACAGATAACTATTTTCCACCGGCTCCATGGGGAAAAACAAGTGCTTGATGTAGATTTCTGGGTCTCTTGCTACCTTTCATCTTCTGTTTATTTGACGACACAGTGCGTGGTTTTATCTTTTCATGGAAAAAAAACATTTTTCAAGATTCCTTTTACATGGAAATGTCCACTCCGGTGAGAGCACCCTCTTCTTATCATCATGTTTATCCTCAATTTTAAGGTTTTTCTAAACTGTCTGAACATTTTTTAGATTAAAAAATCAAAAAAATATATAATTTTGTTTATCAATCGCGACTCTCTTGAATTTCTACATTAATTCTCGAGATAAAGATAGTTTTAATCATTTGCATAATTTTCAAAACGATAAACAATTAAGAATCCAATGGTAGATAAACAAGCTACGATGGATCGCGTAAAAATAAACAAACCAAAATTAGGATATTTGATTTGATATTATGATACATCACTCCTATAAATTTAAATAGTCTATTGGGTGGTAAATAAAGTTTGCTTTATTTGTGATTTTATGAGATTAAAACTTGGTATCTGCATCCAAAAAGAAATAATCATTAATTAATATGGGAGTTGTGCCGTTTGTTCCTTAATTAATATTGTATAGGAAAAGAGCCCGGTGTCTATTTGTAATTTAAAATCATTTTGAAACATTACTTATATACTCCAATGATTTAATATTTTGGGTTAAAATGATTTTTTCTTATAAAGCATTAAATTTTTAATGAACAAATTCTTTACCACCTCTTTTTTTTTTTGTTAAATATTAAGCACAAGGTGAGGGTGGATAGTCCTGTTTGTACCGATAACTAAATAAATAAAAACTAAATTTTGAAATGCACGTTATATGTCGTTGTCATTGTACCTTCCTTTTCATTTTCTTAATTACTAAGCAATTCGTGATCTTCTACATGGAAAATTATGTGGAATGGTCATAATGCGAACGACGATATTCACAACTCATCAAGCTAGCTGTTCATGACATTACAACTACAGTTAACATTATCTCTTATTAGAAATGTTTAATACTACATTTTAAAAATATTTAAAAAAAATATTTTTTTTACTTTAAATTAAAAAAAAAAGAGATGCATTTAGATTATTTTCATGTGTTAATGTCAAAAATAATTTTTAAAAAATAAAATAAAAATATAATTCTAATGCATTTCTAAATAAAAAACACTCTAAAAAACAACCTTAATCACACTTTCAAAATCCTCGTCCAAGATTACAATAGTTCATAGCTAGCATGCCCACGATCATAAATTTGATATGAAATAATATCTCACAGCATAAACCAATAAACCAATCAAACAATCATACATGTGTGTGTCATAATCACAGATTTAATGCCACATCTGGCATAAGGTGCAGCATGTCGTAATCACCAAGTTAAAAGTCTGTTCTAGCCAGCTAGGGCTTAATTAATTGGCTTCCTATCTTTCTGATGAATTCGGAGGTTACATGAACAGGTGTTCGTGTAGATTATTGTTTAACTCGTTATTTGATTAAGATGTTTATCCACCTTAATTATGTATACCTCTATACGCAGTGCTTTTTTTTAAGAGGTCGCAGTATCATGTTTTGACTGCCATGATAGATATTTATTTTTCGTTAATTAAACTAGTAACTAATTAAGATGATGGTATATTTGCTGGAAAATTGTTTGTGAAATCGAAGGATTAATTAATAGACATTGTTAATTAAGAACATTTTATATTAATTGCTAGAGGTTTAATTGCATAGTAGACCGACCTCGTGTTCTGTAAGAGAATGATATATATTTATGAGAATATAGAACACTGAGCTGAGATTTAATTAGCAGTTAAATACCTTTATGATAGCCCAAATTAAGAGTTAAAAATCATAAAGTGTCTGACCAAACAAGGGGAATTCTTGAATAAATAAATAAAAAAACATCTGGAGCATAAATATCTACGGTTCTGATTTTTTAACGGTTAGGGTATATATACTTAAGTAAGCATTTATATGCCTAAACTAAATTCATTTTTAATGAAGAAACAACAATAAACTTGTTTAAAACTTGTTGACTTTTATTTTTAAAAATATTATTTTTAATTTTTATATCCATAAAAAAAAATTGTTATATATTTGGCACTACTTACTAATTACTCGCCATTCTTCTCTTCTTCTTCAAGAAATTTGACATTCATTTTAACTTGGAGATAATTATTAAGGTAAATTCTATAACATATCCCGTTGGCACCACTTCTCATGTCACACTCGCCATAAATAATAATAATAAATTTCACAACCTCTCCGCTATTTCTTTTACTGTTATCTTGTCTAATCATTTTTTCCATCAAGTGGGCCACCATGGATATTCTAAGAAAGCACCATGAAATAGGGCAACCTTCTCCCTCCCACACGGATACACCACCACTCCCACCCTCAAATCTCAGCCCTCCAAACCCCTCCTCTCTCTCAAATCCAACGTTCCAAATTTCACATCCCTCACTTCCCCTCTCTCTCAAATCCAACCACAGTTTGAAAATGGAGTTTTTAAAATGGAGTTTTGAAAATGGAGTTTTTAAAAATGGAAAGTGTTTGGTTAAAACTGTGGTTGAGTTGAAAAAGGAGTTTTGGTGTTTGGTTACCAAACTTTACAAACTGCTTTTAACTTGTGAAATTACTTTAAAGGGTATATATATATATATATATATATATATATATTATTATTTTTATAGTAATGGCTGATTTTTAATTTTTTTTTTATTTTTTAAAATATATTTTGACATTGATATATCAAAATAATTAATTTAAAGATTTATTTTTTTGATTTTTTTAAAAGCAAATTTAAAAGCACGAAAAATAATTGTGTTTAATTATTATTATTTTAATTATATTAAAAAAAATTAAAATAATTACATAATTATAGAATATAAATATATTTTTTTTAACCCTACCCACCCGAATCCCTACCCATTCCCATTCCCATTCCCATCTTCCCAATTCTATTACCTGCGCCGCCCACTCCTTTCTCACCCTCTCTCTCTCATTGTCCTCCTATCACTCCTTGCCTCTTGGATTTTCCTCTACCTGTTTCGACCGTCAAACCAGCCTTTGGTTATTCTCGGCCGTTCATTCTCTGAACGTGAAACGCTGGGGATTCTTGTCGTCTCGACGACTGTTGTTATTTTCTTGACTAGCGTAGGATCGCTCCTAATCTCTGCTTCGATGGTTGGATTCGACTGTTGTTATTGCACAAACGCTGCCTTGCTCTCATTCCTCTCTCTTGTCCCTTCCGCTCCTGCTTCTGCCTTCTCCGTCGGCATCTGTAAGCAACACTCCCTCTTCGCTCATTAAAAATCATTAAAGGTCAGAATGGGAAAAGATTTTTCAACGGATATATTGTTGTAGGCAGATGGTGAAACTCGTTTCAAAACGGCGATTGAAAAGCTCCTATTTCCAGCTTCTCCGAAATGGCGTTTTGATGGCATTTTTTGGTGGGCCCCACATGCTTTTAAATGGCGTTTTGATGTTACCAAACACACTAACGGCACTAAACCTTCATTTGGAATGGAGTTTGGCAAACGTGCCGCCCTCCCAAACAGGTGCTATATATATCCCATCCCCCTTTCCTCATAACCTCACACGGAACGCATCCACTGATCACCACCGCCTCCCTTTTCTTACACAAACTTTCTCGCCTCTTCAAATCCTTGAAATCCAAGCCAAGGTTTTTAACGTTTCAACCCAGGAAACAAACATGGGTTCTCTTTCACTTTCCTTAAAAGTTGTATTGATTTCAACTACTGTGTTGTTCTTGTTTTTGTATTTGAAAGTCTGTTTTACGTTAGTGCATGGTTTTTCTGTAAATCAAGCTGCTCTTCTATGGAGCTCTCTAACGTCTTGGCTCAAACCTCCTTATCTTTATGTTATCATAAATTGCATCATCATTACCATCGTTGTTTCCTCACGTTTCCACCACAACACCAATGGTACCAGTACTTATGATCAAATTGAGAAAATCCCAATGGAGGATTATGTTCATGATATGAAGTTTCGATCTGATGGTGCCCTGCATTTGAGGGCTCTGAGTGCTTATCAGGACAGAGAAGAAGAAGAAGAAGAGAAAGAGGAAGAAGAAGAAGAAGAGAAAGAAGAAGAAGAAGAGAAAGAAGAAGAAGAAGAAGTTGTTATTGAGGATAAGAGTGTGGTGATAGAGGATGGGAAAAATGAAGTGGCTGATGATTTTGTGATATCCATGTCTACGCGGGTGCCGCCGATAAAGAGAAATGATTCGTCTGAGAATAACCTTTTGTTGCTGGAGAATCTTTCTCCGGCAGGGAAACCCCTGGTTTCTTCTAGGTTCGGTCATGGGAAAGTTGTTGAAGCTAGTCATGAAGGTATTATATATCCACCATTCCTTTTATCAAGCCTTTTTCTATTTTTATTTTGTTTTGGTTTTCATTCTCCAGCCAGATTTCACGACCTACACTATTTCGGTTTTTTCCGGTACAAAAAGGTTATTGGTCAGCGCTGACCTGAGTTTTTCCGGCGCCTTTTTAACATTTTTTTTTTCATGCTAAATTGAAAGTTTGAGTTTTACGCTTGTACGCCGTCGTTTTTGTTATTCATCATTTAATTGATTTGAATTTTTTGCACGACATAAAAAATAAAGTTCATAGAATGGCATGTGATAAATGTTTAAAGGTATGAGCGTAATAGAAGCTTAGCAGGAAGGTTAAATGGTCACATAAGGCTTAGCAATGTTGTCTTTTCAGGTGGAAGGGCGATGAGGGTGGCAAAGCCAAAACGACACGAGACGTTAGAGAGCACATGGAAAATGATAACGGAGGATCGTGCAATGCCGTTAACAGGAAACGTGAAGATATCACAAACGTTCAAGGACACGTGGGAGAATCACGACAGTCAATTTAGCACACGTCTTATGGATCCATATGCGGTGAATAAATCAGAAATGTTTAATGACAAAACCAACTATCAGCCACCGCCTATCGGCTCATCAACTCCTGCTTCTGAGAAATTCAGGAAAGAACCTTCACTGAGTCAAGATGAGTTGAACCAGCGAGTCGAGGCTTTCATTAACAAGTTTAATGAGGAGATGAGGATGCAAAGGCAAAGTCATGGAATCAATACAAGGAGATGAACAACCATGGAGGTCATTAATTAATTTTTAAGTTAATTGTGTGTTTTGATTGAAGGGTTTTTATGGGTTTGGTTTATAAGCAGATTAATTTAAAACTAAAAATTTGAAGCTAAAAGCAATTTGGTGCTTTTATTATTATTAGTAGTAGTATGATTGATTCCATGTGCAGATGGGGTTAAGAAATTTCTTTTGATGTATAGAAATGTTTCTAAAGGAATATATGTATATATAACCATTTTTATTTTTACCTTCTATTTTATTATATGTCGGTTCACAATGTGTAATCCAGCAACATGATTATAAAAGATATGATGTTATAATAAAGAACTTACTATCTATATAGTAAATTTTAGGTTTGAGTCAAAATGTATAATCTTTATAAGAGTTTAAAATAATAAAAGTTTTACACATTTATCTGAATCCATAAAATATATTTAAAAAAAAAATACAATTTACTGGCATTAAAAAAAATAGTGATAAGAGGGGGCAGACACTTTGCAGCCATGACATCCTTTCCATAATCCTCTAACTTCGGGATCAAGCTTTTTCAGGGGCCTCTTCGAAGCTTGGTTGACTTGCACCAGTCAACAAGATTATCGTTGCTTTAACCTAGCATGCATCCAAAGAGTTGTCATTAACAAAATACATCGATGCAAATATTCAAACAAGATGGTAAAAACAGATAGAACAAGTCACTTCTATCTCTTACCTCCCATCCTCATTACAAAATTTTCAATGGCATGCCCAGATCATGTTCTCAGGACTGGTGGAATCAGAGACTTGCCATTTATAAATAGTTATTATAATTGTTCACGCTGTTGAATGAGTGGGAAAAAAAAGCATTATACCAAATTATCTTGATTATTTTTCATATTTATAAAACCTCAAAAAACACAAATTATTCAAATTAAGACTAAGGTACATGTTCTTTCCACGGAGTCAGGAATCAAAGACATGTAAAAACCATCATAATTAAGATGGAGGTATTGTCATTTCATTGACTTAGGAGGTTCAATTCGTAAAACAAAGTTATAGAAAGTTGCCTTGAACAAATACTAAAACTTGAGGGACCATTTGGTGAGTTTTACCGATTGCAAGCACACGCTTGTCTTCGTTCAAAAACTAAAACAAGGCGAAAAGGAAAGAAAAGAGTCCACTTTGGCTTCTCGTCTTCCTCCTCCTCCGCTTCTTCTTCTTCCATACATCATAACTTCCGTTGGTCTCTCTTGGATTCTAATCCGCCATACAAAGAAAGACTGAGTTTTTCTCTTAGAGTGAGAAGTATAAGGTTTCGTCTCTTTAGAGAGAGAGAGAGCAAAAAACATGAACGAGAAGGCTAATGTTTCGAAGGAACTTAATGCAAATCACAGAAAGGTCTCTTCTTTATATTCGTTTTCTTTCTGACTTAACGTTTTGCTTCCTTTTCTTTTTGGTTGGATTTGGAATTATAACTTAATGCTGTCTTTTTTTGTTAGATATCATATCCATGTCGCCTATCATTTTCAATGAATTGTAGTATGTTTTTGAAGTTGTTATTGCTATATTCACATGCTTTATTCCATATGCCTTTTACTATAGAAGCCAACGATGATTTTTACAAAATAAAAGTTTGATAAAAATAAGATTTTTACATTTTGAGAAATGAGGTCTGTCTTCTGCAAAATGCAAACCAAAGCTCTGTAATTGCTGTTCTGCCTTCTTTTTCTTAGCCAGCACCACGGCCTTACATATGACTTTCTTGTAATTTGTAGTGTAGGGTATCATTAATTGATTGGATTAGTTAACTCTGATTTCGTTTTATTTAGCTTGGTGATTTAAAATGAAATTAACCTTTGTGGCTTGCTGATTCAGATTTTGGAAAGCCTCCTTAAATTACCGGAGAATAGGGAGTGTGCTGACTGCAAAAGCAAGTAGGTATCCAGGCACAACATATATTCTGTATAAGAAATCATGTGGGTTTTCAAAATGTTGAGCTCTCTACTGTTACACTGATTTTCCAATCGGGAACTAGCCTGCTAGTAGTATCCTATAATTTATGGGTTTGAGGATTTATAATCTGTGATGCTGTCTCATTTTCTATACAGAGGGCCTCGATGGGCTAGCGTGAATCTAGGAATCTTCATATGCATGCAATGTTCAGGTGCCCACAGGAGTCTAGGAGTACACATATCAAAGGTGGAGCATTTTATTTATAATCATCAATATTTAGTTTGTGTTTTTTTCAAGTCAAGAGTGAAGAACATCCAAGATTCAAACTTTGAAACTATTTAGTGCATTCATTTACAGCATGTCTATATATTCAGCTTCTTTATGACCATGATACAGGTTAGATCTGCCACTTTAGACACATGGCTCCCAGAGCAGATTGCATTTATACAATGTAAGCATGATTATTATTTCTCTGAATTGTTCCTTTTGATTTAGCCAAGTTGCATCTGAGATCAGGTTTTTGTTTCCTGCTGTCTGCAGCTATGGGCAACGAGAGATCGAATAACTACTGGGAAGCAGAGTTGCCTCCTAATTATGACAGAGTTGGAATTGAGTGTTTCATTCGGGCAAAGTATGACTTCGTAGAGCTACCAGTCTCAAGTATTGATATTGTTCTTAACTCTGCTACATATCATTAGTTTTCCAACCTGATGTTGAAATTAAGGATCCTTATGTTTTATGTTAGATATGAAGAGAAGAGATGGGTTCCCAGGGATGGAAAAGCCAAATCACTTTCAAGGGTGAATGTAGAGAAGATTCCGACAAGAAGTGGTGGTCATGGCCGAATGAATGACACTAACCATGTTTTTGAGGAGAGGAAAATTACTTGTCCACCTGTTACCAAAAGTTCCACTCCATTGCCTGTAAAAGCGTCCACTCCCTTACCTGTTAAAGCTTCCTCTCCATTGCTGGCTAAAGTTTCCACTCCAATGGCTGTTAAAGCTTCCACTCCAATGGCTGTTAAAGCATCTCAAAAGGTAGATACAATTTTGCTTCTGCTTGCTTTTGTTTCCCCAGCAACATCCATTACCCTTCTCTCTGCTGGTACTGTTTCAGTTAAGTGTGCAAGTTACGTATGAACCAAACAAAGGAGGATCATTTTATTCAAATGGCAAAGTATTTCTAGTGTGCTTATTGTTTTGCTACGCATTCCCCACCTGTTAAAAGTTTTATACAATAATTACAAATCGATGTTAGTTGTTAAATTGGGGTTGCTATGCTTTTTTAAAAAAAAAATATTTTGAGAGATGGGAAGGTACGTAGAAAGAGACATTTTGTGGACATATTGGAAAACAACTGTTTCTTCAAGATCGTTAAAACTCTTGAAAAATAAAAAAAGGTAATATATTTAGGAAGATGATTTATCTGATCAATAGAGTTCTTGGGGAACCATTTGATTGTTAGAGGTCTGACAAATCAATTACAGTAGAGAATTAGAGAGAAATGGCTTTTCATTCCTTTTCTGATGTTATATGTCATCGTGTGTCTACCATGCGCAAAAATATGTGTTATTTTGGCTGCTGGCTTGGCATATAAATAAACTAATGGACTGTGTGAACAGGCGGCACATCATAACAAATTCAAGAACTTGTGCAGAAGTCAGAACCAGCTGCTCCAAAAGCTGAATTGTCAAAGAAGGAAGAAAGTGCGACCAAAAATTTAACGCTTCCAAAAGTTGATTATGCAACTGAACTTTTTAATGTGCTTTGCATGGATGATTCTAGGGAGAGTGATTCTACGAATCCT